>JAVQKC010075265.1:0-19285 GCA_036025475.1 Philypnodon macrostomus | reverse complement strand
TTAGTTTTATTTTTTTCCTGGTTTAGTCCTGGTTTAGTCCTAGTTTAGTCCTTGTTTAAACTGTGGTTTAGTCCTTGTTTAGTTTTATTTTAGTCCTGGTTTAGTCCTAGTTTAGTCCTTGTTTAAACTGTGGTTTAGACCTTGTTTAGTTTTATTTTATTCCTTGTTTAGTCCTAGTTTAGTCCTAGTTCAAACCGTGGTTTAGACATTGTTTAGTTTTATTTTAGTCCTGGTTTAGTCCTAGTTAGTCCTTGTTTAAACTGCGGTTTAGTCCTTGTTTAGTTTTATTTTAGTCCTGGTTTAGTCCTAGTTAGTCCTTGTTTAAATTGCGGTTTAGTCCTTGTTTAGTTTTATTTTAGTCCTGGTTTAGTCCTAGTTAGTCATTGTTTGAACTGTGGTTTAGTCCTTGTTTAGTTTTATTTTAGTCCTGGTTTAGTCCTTGTGGTTGGAACACCCTAATGATTATAATAAGAACCAGCACATCCACTGTACACAGTGAGACTGACCCCTAATTGTTATGGATGTAGAGCAATTATCAAAACATAAAGCTGCTATAAAAGGATATGGGCAAAACTGTAAAAGTAAGTGAAGACTGGGTTAGATAGACTCTAATGCAACAGTAAATACAACATCCCTTCAGGTTTACAGTGAATTATAGTTTCAAACCGTTTATCTCTGATTTGAATTGTTCATATTTGGTGATACGGGTAAATAGAGGATTTATACTTTTTTTATTCCAACTTTCACTTTATAGGCCTATGTGTCATTGTTGTTTGTTTTGTTCCACTCGTAAAATTGTATTTTAAGAGCTGTTTGCTGTTGCTTTATTCTAGTTAACACGTTAAACCAATAAGCTTTTCAAATCTTACTAAATGTCTGGTAACACGTGACGGAACATATTGAACACATGTAATATTACACAGATATTACGCATTTTGTGTTTTGGCCGTAAGCTGTAATTTTCATGTGCCAGAAAGGCGGCTATGTTGTTTTGCTCATGCTGATGCCTGTTTCTCTCACAAAAAACATCATATTAATATGTAAATATCCATCTAATAGCTGTGCTTCCTTAAATAGAACAACAGTAATATCATATGTTCAGATGTTCCCATAACCTTTCCCAATGACATTATATTCTTGGTGTTTATGAGCTAAAAGGTTTATTATTTCGAAATAATTGAGGGCCATAAATCAAAACAGGTGCCAGTGAAAACAGCAGCCATGCCTCCCTCTGCTGGCAAACATAAAGTACTACATCACCTCTGTCCAAAAATGTATTGTCATTTTCACAAGCTTTAGCGATATAGAGTATTTACAAAAAAACAAAAAACAACAAAAAATTTGTCTGGACTAATTTTTTAAGATAATTTGTCTCTCGTTCAAAAGCTGGAAAAACAAAATTTATTTAACTTTACAAACCAAGTCCACATGATGTCATTTAACCTTGATTATAAAACAGATTGATTTGATTTTACAATGCGTTTAGAATGACATTCAGTTCAGACATGTACGCTACTTTCAGACAATTTTATTAAATGGCCAAGCACAAACAATACATTACTCTCGGTCAGGTTGCAGTGTAATGTATGTTATTGCATTAGACCTATTCACTCTCAGCCTTCAGGCCTCTTCACTCTTCACTTTCTGAGCAAACTCCTCAATAACTTTGAAGAAGCTGCTTGGTGCCTCAGCCTCAACTGATTTCTTTTTGGGACAGAAGAAAGGAGGGATGTACTTCATGGGATCTGTGTTACCAACAACCCAGTTATAGGTGCTGAAAAACAGAAAGAGAAGTCAGCTATTTGTCAAGTTTAGAAAATATGTATTCAAAGTGTTTGGCTAATACACTCACTGGCCACTTTATTAGACAGACTTGGCAAATGGATGTAGTTGGTTTCCTGCTGCTGTAGCCCAAGTGCTTCATGTTTTGATATAATGACTGATCACAGCTAATGTGATCTCTTTGTGATCCCAAACTAGTGTCTGACCTCTGGCATCAAAAAGGAATTTTCGCCCACAGAGCTACCACTCACTGAATATTGAACATAGACATAGTTGTATGTGTAAATCCCAGGAATGCAACATAATCAAACTATTTGGCATATGCTATTATTGGCTCAGCGCAGCTTGATTAGCAATTTGAGCTCACAAGCTGTTAAACAGGACTACCTAATAAGGTCGCCAGTCAGTGTATTTAAGCATTGGAATAATAATGATTATGATCAGTGATATAAAATAAAGTAACGGGATTGTTTTCACCTGATCATGCTCCAGCCAGTTGGGGAGTAGCTCGTGTATGTCATTGGGATGCAGCCAATTTCAGTGAAAACAGTGTTGTACGTACCTGAACACAGATTTGATGGATATTCAGTCATTTAACTGGTGGTATGCAGAATTTTTGTATTGAGTTCTGTGCTGTCCTCGCTATGAGTAGACTTGTTTTCACAGCTAAACAGCCAGCTTAACGACACTTCAATAGCGAGACTTCTTTTATGCTCATTTATTGAAGGGTGGCTTCGAACATCTAGCTTCAAATTGGTTTAGTCCTGGTTCAGTATATAAACTAGTTCAGTCTTTAATACTAGTTTGGACTTTTAGCATTTAATTTGTTTGAAATAACCTTACAGAAAGGACAGGGGAGTGGGATATAAAAGCAAACTGCATATAATAAAAGCATTACATTCTAATATTCAATGTCCACAAGCTTTACATTGTCTAATATTCAAGTCAGATCATTCAACAAAGTTAGTCTTAATATGGGTTCAGAGACATTTGTCTCTACAGTTTGCAGGAATTACAGTAAGCTTGTTTTATAAGATGTATAAGAATTTACTTACGTCTGCCTTAGTATGTGTCTCATGTGTGTGACTAAACTGTGGTCCATAGATTCACATGTAAACAGCTCATGTTCACGGCTGCTCTATTCTCAGCGGCTGCCTTTTTCTTTCTTTTTTTCTTTTTTCTTTATCTCAAGAAACATATTTTGCAAAAACAGTGTTGTCTTAAAGCTTTGGTTGTGATCGTGGTCCTAGATAACATTAAAAACACAATAACAATAAAAGTCCTCCATGGCTATGTTATTAACCTTATTCTAATCATGTAATTTTGCCAAAGATTAGTTTTACTGTAGATGGTTGTCCTCACCATTTTGAGGCAGTTTTCCTTCCCATGTGTTGACCAGGATGCCCATTCCAAACCCGGATGTAGAGCCCATAAACACTTGTCCCATGAGTTTGGCGTCCTCTGGCACGTGCATGGGAATGAAGGCATCATCTAGGTCCTTCTTTTTACAAGACAGTTTAGTCCAGTTGATCTCATAGTACACTTTCTACAAGCACAAAGATACAGAAAGTTATAGTTAAAAAATATTTTGCTTGGGCTGGGGGATAATGCTGATGTTCGTCTATATACACTAATCCCTTTACACAACCTCCACTTAATACATTTTATATAATATTCTACCATATAACTCTTGCTGAACACAATACAACATTTTAAAACTTACAACACAACAGAGCACCATACCATTTAACAAAAATACTTGAAAAATACTTTTGGTCACATCATCCAGCCCTAAGTATTACTGTTTTAAAGAAATTAAAGGTTACCTCTCTAAAAAGCATGATGAGGTCCATACTAAAAGGCCTGCTACTATTGACAACACCATAACTCTGCACATGAGCCCTCTGCCCAAAACTATCATAGGACATGTGTCCCATTGACATGAGAAGTCCACTGGCCCCCATCTGTGGAGAAAGAGGTGGGAGCTCTACGGGTGATGTACAAAAATATGTGTTTTTAAGTGTAGTTTTAGATCACACTTACCACGCTGAAGGAACCACTCATCATAGCCGGAGATCCTGTGACAAGAAATTGAAATTACAAAATTGTTATGCAAATTTTGCCTAATGTCCAGAATTATCTATAAAATGTAGCCTGGTAGAATAGTGGTTAATTTAGTTGCTCTTTCTATACTCACACACTGGAATACACACCACCTTTAAATTAAATAGCATATATCTTTTCTCATGCACTACCTTCTCATTAATAACTTGAAAATGTAATAATTTTATGCACACTTACATTTCTGAATGACAATAATGTGTATCTAAGTTTAGCTGGAATTGTAATCAGGCTCCATCAAAGTAATCAACCATAAGTCCTATTTATTGCCAGTGCAGTCAATTACCACAAGGTTTGGGGGCCTGAGACTGGGCAGAGGCCAAGAGCAGCAGGGCCCAGAGGCCGGACATCACAAAGCCGTTCATGTTGAGTGAAGAGAAGTCCCAAAATGCTCACCTTTATGTACCCTCTATGTGGGACACTCAGCATGTGGGAGTGACCCCTTGGGAAACTTTCCATTATGGACACTGGGGGAACTAATAAGATTGAATACATTTACTTTTCTTCTGACAAAAGAACAGGTGTATATGAATCGTAGGCCAGTATACATACACAGTTACATTATGCTCAAAGAGCAGAGACGCTTGTATCAGATTTGAGCTAAAAAGCTCATTTCCATCTGTAGTCCTTTCAGAAGGGACAGGGGTGTGGGATACAAAAGCATATAATAAAAGCCTGACATTCTAATATTCAATGTCCACAAGCTTTACATTGTCCAAATAGTATTATTTGGACATTATACAGTAATAATCAAGTCAATAATCAAAAAGTTGGTCTTAATATGGGTTCAGAGACATTTGTCTCTACAGTTTGCAGGTATTACAGTAAGCTTGTTTTAAAAGATGTTTAAGAATTTACTTACGTCTGCCTTAGTATGTGTCTCATGTGTGTGACTAAACTGTGGTCCCAAGATTCACATGTAAACAGCTCATGTTCACAGCTGCTCTGTTCTCAGCAGCTGCCAGTTTTTTTATCTCAACCATTAATAAGCAACCAGTAAAGTAGGCTTCTAGTTTATTAATGATTTATAAAGGGACATTTTCTCAGGGGCAGGGTTTGGATAGTCTCTTGAACACACACACACACACACACACACATATATATATATACTTTATACTATATACTTTATACTATTTATTTGCCCTTTTGTTTCATTAATATGAACACTGGTATTGTTACAGTAAAAATTATGGAGGAAATTACATGTAAAATCAAGTCTTTCGAATCTCTGAAGATGTTTTCTTGCATTTCTGGTGGTTGGCCAAAGCATTGTGTGTATTCATTAACTTTTTTTAATCTCCAATGGGGATTTTGAATAGGTAGTTCAGTAAAAAGGTTGTGCTTGTAAATTGCATCTTCAACGAGATCGTCTTCCAGTTGACCCAAGAGATGCAAAATTGAGTGAAGGTTGTCATATTCACAACCGCAGCCTAAACCAAACACATTTAAAAAAAAATTTAAAAAAAATTCTGAGATATCAAGACCTAGAGTCCCCTCGCGGTTCCCTAAAGTCTGGCATCGGGAACCCAGCTGCAACGAGGTAAATGTCAATTAGCTTAACTCTAAAACAGTCATGAGTTTGACTGACTAGCATGATGGTGTCTGGTTTTAAATCCCTGTGAATGATCTTACATCGACATGTATCTCGTCCAGGGCGATAAGTAGCAGCTACCACGCGAAGAGACTGTGGTGCATCCCATGTTTGGTTCACAAAGTCAAATACTGTAATCAAAGAGCTCAAACACCAGGCAGGTGTAATGTTCACAACTAAAGCTGTCAAAGAAGTTGGCAATCAGTCTGACCAAGTTTAGTCATTTGCACAAAGATACCAGGTATTTATATATATATATATATATATATATATATATAAATATATATATATATATAAATACCAGTTATGAAAAAACAACTGAGGTTATAGTAACAGTAAGCCGATCCGTTATAATGATCAGCTTTAGTGAGTAAAAGACTAATGTCACGACTCACGGCTTAAATGTTATATACCGGGGTTGACATTAACTGTATTGCTCAATTGTGGCAAGCATTCTTAAAAAATTTTACCCCCTTAAGTTTTCCACTGTAGTCATAATTTAGTTGTTGAGTAGTGTTTCTATGCATGTATGGTGTATGTAACCCCCCCACTAAATAAAATGTTAGTAAAAACGAGAGACAAGTGGATTTCAGGCGCCTTGAGAAGTTGCAATTTACATTTATTTTCAAATATGCATTTTTAAGGGAACATCTCTCTTTTTTCTAAGTTTCCCGAGTAGGGTAGAAGGGAACATTTTCAAAAAATAATTACCTCCAATATGTCAGTGCAAAACTGTTAAAGCCAAGTTAATCAAAAGAATTCCTTGAAAAAAAAAATCTTTAAAAAGACAGTAGTTAGGTTTTATAAATAATATCAAAAAGCAAATCTGTTAAATACTGTAAATCCCTTGATATTCAGTAAAACATCAGTTCACCTCATTTAGGAATACCAGTTATAAACATAACTCAGTTTGAAGATAGCTCAGGGTTTCTGCACAATTCAAAGCTGAAAATCAGTAATTATATTAGCAATGTTTTCTATTTACAGATATTATTAACATTATTTTACACATATTACCTTCTGATGAGATTTTGATCTTCAGACCGGGGGCAGAAAACCTGAGTATCTTGTGTTGTGATTGAACACTCGTCTTAATGTGGCATCAGCTCAAACAATAAAAACTATCAAATATTTAGCACCCAGGCTTCAGTCATTCACTCACACATATTCACCATACCATTTTAAATCTCTCACAGCATAATAATGTTCAGTCCATTTGCAGTTAGCATAGTGTGCGCTTAGTACAAAAATGTACATAAAATGCCGCTTCAATGGTCCTTTTTTGTTAAACTCAATGGCATCTATATGTTATATCTAAAGTAAAGTAGGTCCATGATTTCTAGTGTATTACTACCATAGAGATAAACAGAACACTAAATGGGACATGCTAACCAATCGATGCTTTGGCAATTTGGCCATCTTTAGACTGTAGGCTAATGCTAACTTTACACAGTGTTAGTCCTAGTTGAGTCCTTGGTTTAGACATGTTTTATTCCCCTGATTTAGTCATGTTTTTTTCCTGGGGTTGAGTTATCATTTAGTCATAGGCTTAAATCAAAATTTCAAATCCATCCACATGGCCACGGCCTCGCAAAAGGGGGCGGAAGCTGTCAAAAGATGATGGCACACACAACAATAGTTAGCACAGTCCATTCCTAGCATGTTCCTTCTAGTATTCAGTTTATCTCTATCACTACTGTTTCACAGCTGTAACCATAGTGACAGTTGCTCGGCAAACACAAATCAGAAGACCAAGTGTGAATGAAGAGGAGTGCCATGATTTTAGACACACTGTGCAGGCGTCAGTGTCAGAAACAGGTCCTTTTCTCAACAAAAGGGTTCCCACTAGTTTGTAGCGGTCTGTAGTTTAGTTCATATAAATATAGACAGAGTGTCCCTCCAAAAAGACACCTGAAGAGTCAAAGGAAGATCTCATATCTATCAGTTCGTCTGTCAGCAGTCAGACACCTCGGACATGTTGGAGTCGCTGGCAAGCTGCCGACGCTGGCGAACTGATTTCTCTTCGTCCTGAAAACAAAAAGATAACATCACATTTGAGATAAGAAAACAAAAAGAACATGGACTAAAAGTTAAAAGATGAAATTGAATCAATGAAAGCACTGAGAGAGCGCAGACCTCCGCCAAGGCAGCTAATTTCCACTCCCAAATTTCATCCCTGAAAATGTAATCCAAATCGGTTCAGGAATTTTTGAGGAAAGTTGCTAACAGATAAACCAACAAACAAACCCACGCTACCAAAAACATTACCTCTTTGTCGGAGGTAAAAACATAAGATAACAAAACCTTTATAAAAAAGTCCAATTGAAATATGCATTTGAGATCTGGAATCATTTGGCCAAGCACTCTCAAATCTCAACAGATAAAACATTTTCTGTGCTATAAAATATAATTCCTCCATCATAATAAATGCTTTTCAACACTTTTTCACAGCTTTACATATTTATTCATATTGCGTCGCATTCAAGGTTTTCTGGAGAGGACTTGTAAATGACTGCAGGAAGGGTACAGTGAACAGAGATAATATTAGCTAAAACATTTGCATCTCACGTTTTACTTGTACTTTCAAAAGCCAGACAAGTGAAATTGTATTGTCATCAAGATGATTGTGTTTTTCTTTGTGTTTGTTTGTCAGCACTATATCCAATATATAACAATTCACTTTTGAAGAAAATATCACTTAAAGTGGTCAGTAATGGATCAAGGAACAATCAAGAATCTTCTAAGAATCGTAAAAGACAACATACACAGATTTCTATAACCTTTTTTTTTATATTACTAGCCATATTATTTGTTATACTTTATTCTATACTGTGTATTATTCTTTGGTAATAAATATACACTTAATTATTTTTAGCTCAATGTTGTCCTTGCCTCATATGTAACCTCCATACACCAAACTACCATGCAAAGCGTTCAGTGAGAAGTTGTACTGAATTA
Organism: Philypnodon macrostomus; assembly: GCA_036025475.1. Lineage (NCBI taxonomy): Eukaryota > Metazoa > Chordata > Actinopteri > Gobiiformes > Eleotridae > Philypnodon > Philypnodon macrostomus. The sequence goes on along the minus strand of JAVQKC010075265.1, from coordinate 10,833 downwards.
GCCTGGTCTACTCTTTGCAAGTATTACAGTTTATTTGAATACTTACCGTTTGAAAGACCCCATTTTGCCCCCATTCTCCGGGAGAGTGGTCATCAGGCTCCTCCTCTTCCTCCTCTTCACCCTCCTCTTCTCTCACCGTGTCCATCCCGTCTTCCTCGTACTCTGTCAGACAGTCCGACTCTTCTGCTGAACAGATTTACGGGACACATTAGTGAGAGGGAGAATTATTATCCCAACGAGATGATTTTTAAGGATTGCAGCCATAAAACATCCCGGGACATCTGCTACTGTGTGTATGTGTGTGTGAATCAGGCCAGAGAAAGCAATGGAGAGATGTTTATTACAGACTATAAAGGTGTTGAGGGAGAGAATGTGAAGCGAATACGCTTCATACAGTACTGTGCAAATGTTTTAGTAAAGTGGCAATGCTATTCATTTTTGGTGTGGTTTAGTGATTAGTGTAACAGTATTTTATATAAACCCCATGCTTTGGATTCTACTGTAGTTATTAAATATCTGGTTTAGCCCCATAATCCTGGTCTCAACATCATTGTGTCTATCTGGGATTGTGAGCAAAAGTAAAAACCTGTGTTTATAAGTGGATTTGTGAATGTTTGTCAATTATGTTGTGTACTTACTTACCTTCTGTTGCCACAAAGCTCTGAACAGGCTCGATCCTGGAGACGATCTCTGCAAGGTCAGTGAAGTCTGCATCTGGACATGTGCATGACTGCAATACAAAAACATTATAACAATACTCCATTATTACAGTATCTCACAAAAGTCATGTACAGCTTAAATTTGCTGTCTCAATAACAATAACTCAACACCCAACAATTAATGTCTAAACGGTGTGCGTGTGTGGCGGAAACCAGATGAGGAATACAAAAGTGTGTCTTGACTACAGTTACAAAAGAATATAATAAAATATTTACAAAAATGTGAGGGGCGTACTCACTTTTGTGAGATACTGTATATCTAACCAAGGACAAATGAAAAACAGGCCGTTTCTGTATGTATTGTATGATATTGTATCGTTTTGAATTGTATTTTATTGTATCGTATAGTATCGTATCATTTTGTTTTGTATTGTATCGTATCATTTTGTATTGTATTGTATCATTTTGTATCGTATCGTATTGTATCGTATCATTTTGTATTGTATTGTATCGTTTTGTATTGTATCGCATCGTTTGGTATTGTATCGTATCGTATAATTTTGTATCGTATCGTATCGTTTGGTATTGTATCGTATCATTTTGTATTATATCGTATTGTATCGTATCGTTTGGTATTGTATCGTATCGTTTTGTTTTGTATGGTATTGTATCCTATTGTATGATGCAGATCTTACGTCCGTTTTCTTGCCGTCGTTGTAGTCGGCCGAGCGGTGGTCCTTCAACATCTTGTCAATAATATCACCTCGAGCCCAACCGGTAAACAACAGCTTACCGTGCTGATAACCCACATCCTGAAAACAATAAACATGTCGAAATATACACATAGTTTTATAGTATATTTTAGTGAGGTTTACATGTTTGACAATGTTCTAATCAAGCCACAAGCCAGAGCACCATTTGTGCTTGTCCTAAACCTGGATAAACTATCAGAATATCAGAAAGCCTCTTCTCATACCAAATGCAAATTACAGACTTTGACAAACAAAAAAAATATTTTAATTTAATACAAGTTACCATTTTCTGATAAGATTGACAGTTGTGGCTGTAACTTACATAGATCTCATCAAACTTTCCAAAGTCCATGGTCTTGAAGCGGTCGATGGGTGGTCTGATGTACTCGCAGTAGGCACTCTTCTTCACCAACTCTAACTGCCGCACACAGGACACATAGGCCAATCGGGACTGGATCTCCGCCATGTCCGGTACCTGAATATATTACATACATAGAGATATACTGCTGTGCTATGTAATATGGTCAGAGGTGGGTAGAGTACCCAATAAGTTTACTCAAAGTAAGAGTACTGTTACTTCAATATAATGTTACTCAATTGAAAGTAAAAAAAAGTTCTCATCTAAATAATTCCAGCAAGGCTAAAAAAAAATACTGAGTAAAAAAACAACTCAAAAAATATATATAATATATATAAATAATATTATATAATCACAAAACTGGTGTCTTTGTAAGAGATGGTAGTATTGACATAAAGTTAATACAGAAAGGATAATGCTTTGTTTAGAACCAGTTTATTTCACTATATTATCCCGTATAGGAAAACTATGGGAAACTATGGGCTACACATGAGTCTGCTGCTGTAGCAGAGGATAAAGCCTCATAAATCCGAGTCTGCTGTGTTTGAACCCTCCTGACACCTGCTTCACGCTTTTCTCTCTGTTTGCGTTTGCACTTTTTTGCATCGATGGACGTGTCACTTCCTGAATACAAAAGTTCAAACTATCGCTTTCACACTAGCGCGAACCAAACCTTGGTGCGAGGCCTGCCACTTTTTGCCGGACCAAAGCCCAGCTGTTAGGTCACACACCTGAGACTCTGGTCCGGACCTGACTGGAAAGTCCAAAAGTGCGGCCCATACAGTGCAGGTGGGAATGCGCCCTCTTGTTCAAGTTCCAAAATTATATTCAAGAGTATTTGCTGCTTCAAATCAATTAATAGATGAATGGCAAATGAAAACTACACTTAGAAATTAATAATTTAATTAATTTAATACTACCCATCCCTGAATATTATAACATCATAACATACACTCAACCTATGGGATACTTTACCTTTACTTTCTCTGCCCAGGGATTGATGCGTTTCCAAAGCAACCACCATCCCGAGAGGCAGTCGCCATAGTTACAGAGGTCGGTCTCATCTTGGCTCCCCACGTCTATGGCAATGACGGTTTTGGCACCCATGTTCCTCGCAATGTCCGCTATGGGTCGCAAAAGCATGTACGGACAAAACAAGACAGCATCCAAGACCCCAAAAAATAATTAGTTGGATACCTCATTTAAAATGTTTGAGATACATTTTCAGATACACACGAGTTCACGTTGACTTGGACGCCACAAATCTGCTGTATTCTGTGTTGAGTACATTTATGTCCAATTTGTGTGCAGCATTCAGTGATTTAACAGGAAAAGATCCAAATTTGTTCTAAAACGTTGACCTTTTGCATTTGTTTACTTTCTTTGAGGGGTCTAGGGGTTAGCATTTTTGTGGTGTTGAGCCATTAAACAGAAACAGGAAACATACCAAGGCCCAATAACTGATTCCCTGAGCCAAGAACTATAAACTATAAATACAGCTGACAAAGTGCAGCAAATTCTTTTATGGCCGAATGAAATTGCAATTATAATCATGATTGTACAAAAGTTCCTGTTTTGGGATCAGTTTTTGGACCAAACAATAGCACTTTTCTGCTAAACTGAACTAGAAAAATATTATAGTAATACTTGTGCAGCTTTGTGTCAATATAGGTAATACTTATCAACACAACAAAGACAGGACAGACAGTTTTTCTGTGCACCACAAGGTCAAAAAGGGCTAGAAAAGAGCCAAATTTAGGGTTACTGAAAAAGCCATTTGAACGAAATAAAAAGTTGGGAATGGTCCACTGATAAAAGGTTTGACAAAAACAGTTACTTGTAGACTGCACCCACAGTACCTCAAATTGAAATTCTTTGACCTAGAGTTATTAACAATAGTGTGTTGTGTTCCAATTATGTATGTTGTAAGTTTATTTGAGAATATTATTATCTTTGTTGTATTTCAATTTGAGGTCAGTAACTTAATTTGAAAAAGACAAGTGGTATTTACACAGCAGTTTCCAATTATGATATTTTAACACTCCAAAACAAAATGCAGTTTTATGTAGGAGTTTCCATGAAAACAAGCATGCTGAGTTTTCACTGTAAATATTTAATCCTTAGGCAAACTGGGTTTACTTCAGTTTGTGTTTTATCCAATTGGTGACTACACAATAGGTATTAGCTTAGTGTTGGATAGTGTTAATATATGAGGAAACTCAGCTGTGCATCCAGACTTTCTTTAAGTATTAATCAGTTAATCTATCTTTATACTTACCATACCTCTATATCCCTATAACCTGCATCAGACCCTAAAATCATCTCCGCCCCTCCCCTCCACTTCATTTCTGAAGGGTATGGGATGTGGGTTGTGCGGGACTTGCCTGGCAGGTTGTTGATGTAGCCACCGTCCATTAGTAAGTTTCCATCTTTGGGGTCGCAGAGGGGCGGCAGGTACCCCGAGAGGGTCATGCTCGCCCGCACATAGCGCCACAGAGAGCCTGGCACAGCGGGGGGAGGGAGGAGGAAGGGAATAACAGCTCAATACTTGTCTCTAAAGGATTAAGGTTAGTGTTGGTTCAGACCACAATACAAGCCTCAGCAGGAGATTCACTTCAGCTGAGGCTAGCACTGTGAATATGACCACCGATCCAGCACTGCACACATCTCTACCTCGCACTGTGACTTGTGCAACAGGTAAGAAACTCACAGAGCATGAAGGCTGTTTGAATCTCCAAACTAACTCTCAACAAGATGCTTCAGACTTTTCACAATTACACTAATGCTATTAACCACTTTAATTGTATCTACATTCTAATATGAATCTAAACACTACTTGCATCAGCACTTTGTTGTGATCATGTTTGGAGATCTTTCTCAGTGAACATGGCAGGCTACAGCCAGTCTGCTCTGCCCTTCTGAGCAGAGCCAGCAGGGGGCAGCAGCAGGCCAGATGCTGCATGGATTGGAAGGATCAGGAGTGTCAAAAGCCAGTTTGCAACATTGAATGTAGTGTATGGATGAACCTGAATGAGAATTTTTGAACTGCTAAATAATGCAAATGCAGGATCCAGAACACATATTGCCTCACATATTCATCAATATACTATACTGCATTATATTGATGACAACATGCATATAAAAGCAAGCAAAGCTCAGGAAGAAGGAAAGTGTGGCATGAATGATTCAAATTGAATTTGACAAAGATCTGATCGTAAAGTGGACTGCACTGACACCACAGGATGAAAAACATTTAGGTTTATGACAATAAAACCACTCAACACAGACGCGACGTGTTCATTGTTCTATATAAAAACACCTCTGCCTACCATGCTGCTATATCGAGTAGGCCAAATAACTGCTTACAAATTGAGCAGGAATTAAAGGGGAAGAAAGGTAAATTTATAGCGAAGAGTTCATCATGCATCCGTCTTTTACCAACATATATTCAGACATGCATGAAATATCCCATTTAAATTAGAACTGAACACGTGAGTGTGAGCTAACAATTTAGGCCCTGTGCTGTGGTGGTGATAGAGGGGTTCTCCAAATGTTTTACTTGTGGATTTAAAGTTAAGACTTCCTTCCAAACCATGGTCTACCAATGTCCAACTGGTCAGGGTGGGGTTAGTAAGGAGTTTTTTTGTGTTTAAAAATCTGACCTGGGACATTGTTAACATAGCAACCATCCACAAGCAAGTGCCCATCCTTGGGGTCGCAGAGGGGAGGTAAATAAGGGGTGTAGGAGGCGCTGGCTCTAACATAGGACCAGACGCCACCTGTCGGGAGATGGAGATGAAGAAGGAGCAACATATCAAATATATGAACCGGACTACACGGACCGGACTGGTACACGAAACAGATGAGAGAGAGAAAGAGCAGAGACAGAAGCAGGGACTAAGTAGAAGTATTCTATTATTTTTTTTAAAGTATGTGACTCAGAAATCAAGGCTATGTTATCAAAATTCAATTTGTCGGAATAGTGTTGTTTTGGTATTTAAGGTTTGAATGGTCTTCAATACAAGTCAATACAAATTAAAAGTGGTCAGACTGCACATTATATTATGATGTTGTCTTCAAAACTAATTAAAATACAATATATAATGCTGAATATATCAAATATACAATTTAAGGGTTACAGTATACTAGTGCAAAAAGGCATATTTATAAAGTATGTAAAGTATGTGTATGGAAAATTCATGAGTTGATCTCATAAGACATGGGTTAATATACACAACATATAAGAATGAAAATGTATTTGTGTGTTCCTTAATTATTATTATTATATATGCAAATAAATATATTAGCAATATTAGAACTGTTAGATCATTGTTTTAACAAGCAACAATGTGAGTTTATAGAACAAGCAAAAAGAGAAGGAGAAAGAAAAAGAGGAAGAGTAGAGACTGTCCATCATTTTCAATATTTTTTGGGCCTTTCAAAAAAATCTATCTACCAAATGAGACCAAAAACTACAGGGTACAATAATGTACTAGAAGGGATAGACCCACAAAACATGGCAAACAAGTAAACTATAAACGGCAAAAGAAAAACTGCAGTGTGTAAATTGCAAAGGTATGTGGGAAGCACAATGAAGTTTAAATGAAGAAGATATGAAGCATGGAAAGTTATTAAAGCAGGTGAAGTGTTCTGGATCCTACAAGTTGACATAAAGGGGACTAAACTACAGCCTAAGAAGCAATAGCTGCTCTGTGATGTGTAGAGTGGTCTAAATAGTAACAATGACAGTGGAAAAGACAAATCTACATTTTAAGCACAAATAAGTGAAATTATAGCATGGTATAGAAGAATGACATTATAGCAGTTGGATGAAAAGTGATGAAAAATCTACAGAAATAATCTAAACATTCTTTAAGTTAGTCAAAAAGAAGATAAATAATGTTAAGCAGTAGACAGAAAATGGTCATGTAATTAGCAATGGACACAGCTTTGCTCTAGCACTTTTTCATGCACATCATGCCAAAATGCAAACTAGTAAGCATTCATAGTAACTAAACCAGGCTTACAGAGGCACAACAAGCCTCTCAAATACAGCAATAATCAACATTTACTGTTTAAATGAATAATAACAATTGAAAATATTTGGGTTTGTGGTGTGGACATATACTTTCACTTACAGTCGACTAACTAAACTTCACTATGCACTTTGCACTATCTCCTTAAAAACTGACCTGTAGTATAGCTTTTGATATTATGAATGTACTGACCATCTCATTATACACAAACTGACCCCAAAATAACTTCTCTTTGGATGTTATATTGTCTTGCTATCATGCAGTATTAAACTAGGTATTTTGAATCCATCTGCTTGGGACATGCTAAAGAGCAGAAACATGCCAATATATTTTTTAGAAGCAGTCAAACTTAAATGACATAATCAAGAAAATATTAATAGAGTTGTACAGTTATTAGCAGTTATGTGTAATACTGTACCGTTTGTCTGTTTACAAAGTGTGTGTGTTGTATATTTCCTAGGAGGGTCTAAAGTGCTGCACCTCACTTACCATCCTGATGCACTCGCATGGCTGATGCTGTGATGTCAGTAGTGACATTAAAATATGGCAACCACAAATCCTAGAGGAAGAACATTGACAGGTTTGTTTATACAGTATAATTCTAAACGTTTGTCTTATAACGTTGCCTCACCTCTATTTGCTTGTCCAGGAAAACTTTGTAAATGCTGGTGTTGAAAGCAGAACCGGAGAACATTGAGGTGATGGGATAAGTCAAATCAAGAACGGTTTTAAACACAGAATTCATCGCCTGTTAATGAAAAATGTATTAATACACCATATTTAATATGTATATTTCGGAGACAATAATGTTAATATAAATGAGTGAAAAGGATTAACATGTGTACCTTGGACCACTCCCGGGCTCTTTGTTTAGTCCTAACGGCACTCCTCTCCTCTGCGTACAGTGCACCAATAAATGAGCCGATCGAAGTCCCTCCAACAATGTCAATAGGAATACCTGCTTCCTCCATGGCTTTAATCACTCCAACGTGAGAACAGCCCCTAAAGCAAAACAAGACACATGTGAATATATAATAATAAATCATATCACACAACTTTGACATATTTCCTAAATCTCACCTGGCTCCACCCCCTCCCAGCACCAGAGCGATGCTGTTTCCGGTCAGGACTCGGGCCAGCCGAGAGAAATCGCTGTGTCTGTCTGCTGTTTTCTCAAAAACCTTTTCATACACCTCTCTCTGTTTATAAAAAGGCAAAACACATAAAAGTTTAGCAACTAATAACACATTATAACTAATACACATAAGAAAAGGCTAGTACCAGTTTGCTGGGGCTGCGTCGGGAGAAGACTCTGCGTGGACACTTAAGGTGGAGGTGACCCGAGCACCAGCTGCGCATGTTCAGCCACTCCACCGTCCGGGCCGGACCAGGGCCGTCCTCTCGGTGCAAAATCACCAGCTTTTTAAGGGCTCGGACTGCTGTGTTCTCCAACATCTGCTCCAGCTGAAACAGTGTTTGTTTACAAAATTAAAAATACCTCTTCTTTAGACATTGATGTAAAAAAAAAAAACACACCTCTCCCAGTGCGGGCTCCTGGTCCCCTACACCCACTATGAGGATACAGTCGGCCTGTCGGATGCAGCGCTGTGTCCAGGGGGTCATACTGTTGTCAGCCTGGTACAAGACGATGCGATTGATGTCCTCCTGCTGGGCCAGCCAGCCAGACAGACGGTACTCATGGATACTGGGGCAACATAGAAAATGGTTGTGATGGATAGCCTTTGTGTTGTACTGTATATCTAGTTGTTAAGGCAACAAGAATGAAAATATACCTGTCCAATGCAGAAGCACCAAGTCGCTCTTTAATTATGTCACTTGTTAAGAGTAATGTGGGCCCTAAATAGAAAATGAACATGATCAACACTAATCATGTCTATTACCAAAAGACTATGCACCCATACATTCACTACCATGTAATACACAAAAGGGTCCTTACCAATAGCACTGAGGGCATGGCTAAGCTCCAGGTTGAATGCATTGATTGGCACCTCATCACACACAGGCAGCACAGCCACAGTGGAGAGGTTTGAAGAAGGGTTTGTCACATCCGCACTGGTTGTCACACTCGGCAGACCCAGGGCAGAGGCTGGGGGCAAGTGAACAATGTTAGGTGTTTAAAATGTGCAAAGATAGTATAAATATTCATGCTGTATCCTCACCTGTGAAAGGCCCACGACCCTGCTGCAGGTTTCCTAAAATCTTTTGGCCCAATAAGTGGATCAATCGCGTCACCACCTGAGCGATAGTTCAACTCAATAAACCACTGAAGTGCACACAAGCATTTAGCAAACTTTTTCAATTTTAAAAACTCAGTTATTCACCTGTGGATACCGTCTCTTGATGTTGTTGAGTGTTCCTTCAGGCAGTTTGACCAGCTCTGTATCTCTTACAGCATGGACTGTGGTGGCCCTCGGCTGTTTGGTCAAAGCCTCCACCTCAAGTACGTAATGTAAAAAAATATACATTTATACAACAATTAAAAATAACATACTAAAAAACACAATCTCACACAAATGGTTGCCTACCACTCCAATGAGGTCCCCTCTGCCATACTCCCCAACCAGCTCTTTTTTCCCATTGGCCTTACGAATGACTGACCGTAAACGTCCATTTAGCACTATGTATGTGCAGTCTGATTTATCATCTTGTCTGAAATTGAAAAACATACATAAAATATAAAGTACATAAGGCATAATGTAATTTACTTTAATTACACTTTAACCATACATTTTATTGCTAACAAATCCAGTACCTGTAAAGGGCTCTGCCAGCTTCCACAGCCATCCAGTCAATGGCAAAGTCCATCTGCCTGACGAATGCGGACATACGAACGGCTACTGTGTGAGCTGCACTCAGAACTACACTGGGCTGTTCCCTCATGATCCTGCATCGAAACAGAGAAATGTATTAAAATATTAACAGACAAATGATTTCTAGATTATTCATCTTATCCACTTACTCGTAAAAGTCTGACTTGGAGATCTTGAGATAAGTACAATCTCGGACAGCTTTAATAGTAAAGATTAGGGGTTCTCCTGTGAGCACGGCTAACTGTCCCACCATCTCCCCTGGGTGGGTCACAAACAAGCACACTGCATCCTGTTTGTTTATCATCCGCTGGTACACATGAAGACAGCCAGACAGGACAAAGTGCAGGCTCACATCCTGAAATAAGAAAAGGGGAAGTTGGCAAAGGTGTCTTAAAATAGAACATTAAGTGGTCTATAAAAAACATCTAGTAATACCACCTTAAATTATAGCAATATACCTGGTCGCCTTGTCGGGCTAAAACAGCTCCAGCTTTGGCATGATGCAGAGTTACTCTCCCATTCAACAAAGATGGGTCCTAGAATATTGAACATAAGACAAAGACCTGGTAAAAAAAAGCATTGAGCAACCAGTGGTAAGGCAGAGCAAAACATTATCTAGATCAGGGGTCAAGCCCCAACTGGGGGTTGTGAGATGATTCAGAAAAATAATTATTTGTTGATTTTTCTAATAAATTACATGTTAGTCATAACTGCGGTGTATAAACCATGCAAATAAAAGCATCACACCAGCATTTAAACTGTGTTTTTACTTTTTTTTTTTTAAATAAACAATAGGCCTATTTTTGTATTTTTAACTCCTTTTTGGGTCAGTGGGACCTGAGGCTTTCTTGACAATATTTTGGGGATCCCGGTCTGAACTACAATAGAATCTGCAGTTTTATTAGATTCTGTCGGTAGGTCTGTAGGCTTAATGTCTGACCTACTTTTTACATGATAGTGAGCTTAATCTTCACAATGTGGCCAGTCATGCAGAAAAATATGAACTAACTAGGCCTGTGCTGTCGTCCCCGACAGCAAGGTGTATATCGGCGAAAACGACCCCATACGTCTGCCCATACGTCTGCCCCATACGTCTGCCCCGTACGTCTGCTACGTACGTCTGCTACAACTATTACCAACGGGCACCTTAATCACTTTTTTGATTTGTCTGGATGTTTGTGAAGAATGTTTTTGCCA
>JAVQKC010075222.1:0-17103 GCA_036025475.1 Philypnodon macrostomus | reverse complement strand
TATAGAAGAGCAGTAAAAATAGCTATAGCAACTACTGTACAGATAAAATAAGCAAAATACAGACATCAACAATATTTAAACATTTATACAAGGACAAAAGACACACAAGTGGTAACATGGTTAAGGGGGGTATTATTACTAATGCTGACATGTTTGATGTGTTATGAACCAGTTTTTTAGATGTTTTTTGAATGTGGTCAGTTCTCTGATGTAGCTTTACTGATCTCAATCAAAAATGATGTCAATGTAATTCCATATATTCTGTAATATCCTGTGACGTAGATGGAGTTTGACGAGAAGGAGTTGAGGAAAGAGATCAGTTATGCCATCAAGAACATCCACGGAGTCAGGCAAGTCCAGACAATAACTGGTGCCCAGCTGCATGTTTGTCTTTGAGTTATTTGTTTGTCTGCTGTTGTCTATGTTAATCCTACTTCAATATTGATGTTTCGCTTAAGACTTGCATAATTATCAGAATGGCAAAATTTTCTAGTAAGCTCAACATTTCCTGGAGGTGTTTTCCTGTTTGCCTCACCTTGATATAAACATCATATTTCAACATTGGGTTAGGCTAGTTACTACTTAAGATAACCCCAATGCTCTGGTTGACAAAAAACAATAAATGAAATATAAATGTAAAAGTTATAAAGTAAATAACCCAACATGGCTGCTGCTCTCGTTTTGTTGCTGTTTGTTCACTTTACATGCATTGTGTGCTGTACTGTGCATTATATGTCTGTCTAGTTTTGGGAGCGCAGCCTGCACTCTGAGGCACAGAGTTGTTTTATAGGGTGGTTTGGTGTGGAAAGAATCCCTCTAAATGAAAATAATGTTTTGTTTTTTTTAGTTCAGTGTTTGTTAACCTAATTGTTATAACGGGTTTTATTACTAGCAGAGGTGGGTAGTTACATTTACTCAGTTACATTTACTTGAGTACTTGACTATTTAAATAAATTGTACTCCATAGTGTAGCTTTTCTGCACAATACTTTTTAGTTTTACCCTCCTCTGTGTGTCATGTAAGAACAGCTTTATGTGAAAAATTTGGAAATTTTGTTCCTTGTGCCATAATATTTGAAAATATTATTTACATTTTTAGTTTATCTTTTGAAAATATATCAAAATCTGTTAATTATCTTTTCTAATCTGACATTATGCTCAAACAGTTCCTCAGGACTTGACACCTCTGGTTACTAGCATACGTATATATGATGTTTAATATTGTTGTAGTCCCTAGTGTTTGTCTGCTCATGTCTCTGTCTTCGTCCTGTCTCAATCTATGTGTGTCTCTGTCCTGTCTTGTCTCATTCTTCAGGACAGGCCTATTCACCCCAGACCTGGCGTTTGAAGCCATAGTGAAAAAGCAGATCATAAAGCTGAAAGAGCCCTGTGTCAAATGCATCGACTTGGTCATCCAGGAGCTCATCAACACAGTCAGGCAGTGCACCAATAAGGTACAATGTTTGAGTGGTGGTAGACTAGAGCCTGTTGCGCCACTGTAGTGTCTGTCTGGCAGACTGTGTGGTTAAAAACAGACGAGCCATCACTTGTTTGAGCTCAGGGTTATTACAGCTCAAACTGCACAAAAGCTTAAACGCAAAACATGTACCTTGACCCCCCCATAGCAACAGATTTAACAATATAGAGCAGTGTGTTTCTGATATGAACCTAAATAACCAAATGCATTTCTTGATCTTTTTTCTTTGTCAATCTTTCTTTCATCCTTCTGGGCTTCTTTTCGTTAACAATATTTGCCCCACACTACACTTTACACTCACAACAGGACAGGCCTGTTTACCCCAGACCTGGCGTTTGAGGCTATAGTGAAAAAGCAGATCATAAAGCTGAAAGACCCCTGTCTGAAATGCGTTGACCTAGTCGTGACTGAGCTTGTGGCCCTGATCAGGAAGTGCACTGAAAAGGTAAACAGGAAACAGAAAGGGACAAAAGAAACTTTTAAAACCAAATAATTACATTCATGAAGACAAAATAAGTAGGGATGCACTGATATATCGGCTCAACATTGGTATTGGCCGATCGCTATACGTAAATGGCAGATGTTAACCTGTTGTGCAAAAAGGATAACTTCAGAAGCTGATTTGCACATATTTAGAAATCCAAAAAATATACATACTGTTAATGTGGTCCAGTGTTTCTCAAACTATGGTCCGCAACAGCCCCAAAGTGGACCCCAGAAGATGTCACAAAGAAATCATATTTTATTCAGTGTTTCTCAGTTTACCATATGACTCCCACGCAATTAATGAGCACAGATGAGTTGACCTCTAATATGAAAACTGGGACTACACAAACTCAACCTTCTGAGTCAGTCTCGGGGGTTAGGTGGTCCGCAGTAGTTTTCTCTATGACAAAGTGGTCATTGGGTTGAAAAGGTTTGGGAAACACTGATGTAGTCTATATTTTACTTTAGGCTTAGAAACAGCCAGAGAAAGAAAAGCCAGCAGACATCAGGCTTAACTGGCAAAAAACTAGTCTGAACTCGAGAAGTCTCACTTTATTTATTTAGTTTCACTATACATTCTACATTATTTTTGATGGAATAATAGCAAATAATTAAAGCAGATATTTGTATGATGATTTCTTAGTTTCATTTCCTTTATATAAAAAATAGGAAACATAGCTTCCCAAAACAAAACATCAAATCTATTTTGGCCGAACTGGAAATTGAAATATCATTTAATAGTATTGGCCTAGAATTTTCATATCGGTGCATCCCTAAGTAAAAGTAATTATATTAACATTTGTCGATTGTTTTGCTTTCATGCTTGTCACCCAACTCTTATTTGTGACATAATCAGCGTTAATAATAATGACAGCTTCTCAATGTGATCCACTGCCATACTTACCCAAGCAATCAATTAATTACCCAGTGCTTTACCCCTGTTGATCAGTTATGTACATTCAAAAACCTGCCTTTGTCAAAATGGCCCACCTTCCCACCTCACCTGCACCGTTTACTCCACCACTGACACCAATAACACATCCTGAACAACAAACCTGTCCTATTTAGTTTCTTGCTTAAGGTTTGTGGCTTTCTGTCCTGCTTTGAAACTACCAGCATGTTTACGTTGGTCTTATAATGCCAAACACACTGGTTGTTGTCACTGAATTCGTTTTACACATGCACTCACTGGCCACTTTTATTAGTTAGACCTATTTGCCCGCTCACATGGCTATCAAGACTATTTACTGGGATTTTCACAATCGCATCTAGAGAATGATTTCAAAAAGATACAATATTCAGTGAGTGGCAGCTGTGGGGGCAAAAATGTGGATTCCCAGTGGTCAGACACCGGTTTAACTCATTTACATCAAGGTCTGCAGTTGACCATCTCTGAATGCACTCAATAACAAAGCATGAAACAAGTGGGTTACTATAGTAGGCCCTGGGTCTACCTAATAAAGTGGCCAGGGAGTGTATAGTAGTGATAAACAAACAAAAGCATAATTGTAGGTGAATTTTTGAAGCACAATCTCGTGTCATGCTGATAGTAAAATCCTGCATGCTCTTTATGTCTCATGTTTAAAATCAATTCAGGTGTAGACACTTGTGGGGATTTTAGTGTTGTATAAGCCTTAATCAATTACCAGTGCTGCATTATAGTGGTCTGCAGTGGTTGGCTTGTTTGTGTGTTCACAGCTCGGATCTTACCCTCGACTCAGAGAGGAGACCGAGCGCATCGTCACCACCTATGTCCGTGAGCGAGACAGCAAGACCAAAGACCAGGTCAGAGGGTTGCAGATGTTCATTGTTTGTTGAGGTTTTTTTTTTTATGGAAAGGATCTTGTAAATAAGAGTACAAGAATTCATTATTATAAAGTAATTAACAATGTATTTCTGCTTAGCTCTACCAAATAGGTACCGTATGTAATACAGTTTTACGTTATCAACCACAGATGGCAGTATTGTATCCCAGTCAACCCCCATCAACACGCTTTCATTTTTGGTTCATGCGTAACTTTGTGATGATTATATTAGAATTGGTAATTATCAGTCATTCAGTGGTTGCACTTCTCTTGCTTAAGATGATCTGGAATGAGAGTGCTACAATACCAGAGCTCATATATAAATAGTTGAATAGTTTACCATGTAACTGTATTAGGTATATTTAAGAGGTTCATTGAAGCATATGCAATTTAATGTTTGGAAAATAAATATATATTTATCTGTTTTTGTGCATCACCAGTAGGTCCTTCATCACCAGAACACACTGTTTTTGTATTTCAGGTGCTGCTGCTGATTGACATTGAACTCTCCTACATCAACACTAATCATGAAGACTTCATTGGTTTTGCCAAGTAAGTCAAATATTTATGCCACCTACAAAACAATGTACAGAAAAATGCCAGATAGTTAAACACATGTTGTGATGGCCAATCATTGTCAGCGGAAAAACACTTCATGTATTCATTTTTTTCATTTCACTTTATGAGTACAAATGGAATAGCAAATGAAAGAGAAAAACGATAGAACTTAAGCTGAGTTATTATCCATGAACACATTACATTAAAACTGTTTCTATTCTCGCCTGTAGTGCCCAGCAAAGAACTGCCGCTAATGCCACCAAGAAGAGAGTGATGCCTAATCAGGTAAATATCACATGGTAACAGGATCTCACTGCACCTGCATCTGTCTCGCCCAATCATTTCATGTTTACTATACTTTCTGTCTATGTCCCTTCTTCTTCTCATCCTGCCTTTTTCTGCCTTGTTTCTTCCTCCTCTGCTCCTGCTCTTTTTGAACTCAGGGAGAGATCCTTGTGAGTACCGTACTCCCACACACCATCTTCTGTCACTTCTTCTTTGGGTGAGTGAATGGGGACAGTCACTTACAAAATTTCCAGGAACAAGATTTGCGTGCCTGGTAAATTAAAAAAAGGTTTGACCGTTTGACCCAATAGACTTCCTCTGCATCCTCTTCTCTCATACCAACTAATGTAATGTCTCTATTTACCACATCCATATATCTGCTCTTCCTCTAGGCCTCCTGGCAGCTCTAACCTCTGCATCCCTCCTCTGTACAAACCTCTCAATCTCTGACTTTCTCCCCAATACTAACATGAGTGTTTATTGTCATACAACTTGATATATTTGTATCTACATTTTGTGTTCCATTGAGCAGTCTGACAGAGATGATTTGGAGAAGGTGATGCTTTGGTGGAATTATCATATTTACAACTGTACAATTGTGGTGTACAAAATGTGTTATTCCACTGAGTGTGTTTAAGTTCTGTTTGACACTTCTCTACAGTGTGGCTTTTCTCTTTTCATTAGGTATCAGTCTGTCATGTTTTGCTTTGATAAATTGATAAAACCAAAAATTCCACAGCCTTTAAATTGCTAGCATATATCTTCAATTGGTTTACTAAGTGCCTAACATGAAAACAGAAGAATTCAGTCACAGACACTCTTACCTGTTCATTTTGAGTGTTTTGAGTGTGTTGTGTCACAAATTGCAAAGTGACCAAAATGAGCTGTGTTTTTGGATGCTGTGGATCTGAATCTGAATCAGGGTTTTTACAGTATCTTAACATTGTGCCTAATGAAGATGAATGTGGAACCAGGAAGACTGTCTCCTGCCACTCTCTGTCCTGTCCCTCGCCTCACATCATCTCAGCCAATCACATTCTACTTCCTCATCCACTGAGCCAATCCCTGCTCAGCTGCCTATATTTAAGCTCCCTGTGTCTCCCATTCATCAGCTGTTTTTCAGATTCCAGCGGCCCTCCCCCGCCCCATCACCTCCCTAGCAGCTGGTCCAGCTCCCTATCTCAACCCATGCTCCTCTGTCCCATCACGTCCTCAGCAGCAGATTCATCTCACTCTCAGCTCAGAAGAGTCCCACCTTTTCCTTCCTCTGCCACCACCAGTGTCTAGTCTCCGGGGGGAGATCGGCCCTATACCTACACTATTCTGCATCAATCATCAATGTCTCTCCCTGCCGGGGTCTAAGCGCCAAATTATTTCCAATAAATCTATTGCGTCACTATTCTGTCTTCATTTTATTTGAGTCTCTCATTGTTAAATTACATTGGCTTTTAGTTAGTAATTAGTCACCTGGTTTATCTTCACAAACCTAACCTCAACATTGAGTCTTTATGGGATTAGCATAAAGAGACAGAAAGGACTTTTGACAGCATTGTCATATGGCTGATTTAGATGTTTCTTCTGAATGCTCACGTTTCATTTTGTAAACTACCAGGCTAACAGGTTTTTTGTGAGAAAAATACAATTACGTGGTGTCACAGGTTGTTCTTTGTGTGTTGTAGGTGATCCGCAGAGGCTGGCTCACAATTAACATCAGCATTATGAAGGGAGGATCTAAAGATTACTGGTTTGTGCTGACCGCAGAGTCTCTGTCCTGGTACAAAGATGAGGAGGTATTGCTAGAAACAGTACAGTATGTCTTACACACACTTACACATGGGTAGGGGTGGGTGACTTGGTAAAAATATAATGTCACGATTTTATGAAGCCAAGATCACAATTAACATTTTATCATGTGTCCTATCAGTGACCTTTTTAACTATAAATTCAGTGTACATCCAATCCAATGTTCATTACAATACTTAGTACTATTTATATTCTTTAATAATATGAACACTGGCATTGTTACAGTAAAAATGACTGTGAAGAGGGCCGTGGTTTAGCTCAGTCGGTAGAGCGTGCGGCCCATATTCGGAGCTTGAAATGCTCGCCCGGTGTCTGGAATCTGGCTCACAAGAGTTTGTGGAATGTCACGCCCTACTCTTCTCCCTGGTTTCCTGCAGCTGTACTGTCGATAAAGCTGAAAAAGACCCCAAAAACAATTTCTGTGAAGGGCATAAAGCACTGTAGCACGGTTCAACGTCGTTTATTATCGCACATCCTACATGTAGCTGTTACATGTATGTGATTTGTCTTATCAGGAGAAAGAAAAGAAGTACATGCTGCCCTTGGACAACCTGAAGCTGAGAGATGTAGAAAAGGGCTTCATGTCCAGCAAACATGTTTTCGCCATCTTCAACACTGAACAGAGGTGTGACAGTTATAGAAAGTAAATCATGTTTGGTGCTGCTTTTTTGATAATACATTTTTTGTCCGTTATAGAAACGTATACAAAGACCTGCGTCAGATTGAGCTGGCTTGTGACACTCAGGAGGACGTGGACAGCTGGAAGGCGTCATTTCTTAGAGCTGGAGTTTACCCTGAGAAAGATCAGGTGTGCAAGACGCTAACAAGCATTAATCAACAAAAATCGAAATAATTCGATTGAAATTACAGTTTTTAAATCATCTTGTTCACAATTTCCTCATTAGGAAATTGAACTTTCGATGTGTATGACTCACATAGTTCTGGCAAAAATGCCTCATGGTCATAGACTAGACTCATTCTAGTCTTATATTCATGCCCAGTGAATGTAAGCTTAGTAATGCACCAGTCTAGTTTTGTTTTCATGTTGATTTTGTTTTGCAGCCTGACAGCGAGGACACCATGAGTCCCGGGGACACAGTGTCTATGGACCCTCAGCTGGAGCGTCAGGTGGAGACCATTCGAAACCTGGTGGATTCATACATTGGCATTGTCAACAAGTCCATTAGAGACCTGATGCCCAAGACTATCATGCACCTCATGATCAACAATGTAAGTCTGCAGTGCGGTGTGTTTTCAGCATTAACACAACAGACCAGGCATAACAGTGTGACCCATGCCCAATATTGTGTTGGCCCCATTTTGCTGCCCCCATACGCAACAAACTGTGATGAACTGTGAATTATTCTGATACCTTACTATCATAGAGCTACAGTTGCTCAAACCACTTAGGCTAGACATTGCTCCCCACCGATTCACCACTGTACCTTCCATTTGAAGCATTAGTTAAGGGTTAGTTAAGCATTTGTAACCAGTTTATTCATAATTTAAACCATTGAGTTATAAATACTGTTGATAATGTTAATTTCTAAATTATAATCTAATGTACTCATGCAAATTTGTGTTAATTCAGTACATTTATTCAATTTTATAGTGTGCAGTTATTACACCTCAAGAGTTTGTGATCTGTGAGATCTATCTGTGGCTCAAATCATTACACTTGCCTCGAACACATCAACTTCTGCCTTCATCTCACCCACTAAGAGATAATCTGTGTTCATCAGTCAGTGGTCATAATGTTTTGCCTGATTGGTGTAAAGCCAAATGCTGATTTTCACTTGTGTTCACAGGCAAAAGACTTCATCCATTCAGAGCTCCTGGCCTACCTGTATTCAGCTGGGGACCAAGGCAGTCTAATGGAGGAGTCGGCAGAGCAGGCTCAGAGGAGGGACGAGATGTTGAGGATGTACCACGCTCTGAAAGAAGCCCTGGTCATTATCGGAGACATTAGCACCACCACTGTGTCCACACCTATGCCCCCACCTGTAGATGACACCTGGCTCGCCAAAGAACCAAGGTAGGTAATGAAGGTTAACCATGGATTTTACCAATGAAATGCAGAGATCCAGTTAACTGATACTAAACTATGCTGAAATGATATTAAAACTTCAAATGTGACCCTCTAATAATATGACACCCTTAAATATGCACAATAGGTTCATTCTTCAGCTAGGTACATGCTGACCAAGATCCTGTCTCAATATCTGCGGAAGTGTACTGAACTGTCCTGCAGTTGCTCCCAAGTGGTTTTGAGAGATGGGTCAAATGCAGAAGACAGGTTTTTCTACGGAGACAATAAAATGTACCTTAATCATAACCCTAAGAATCAGCAAAATATGACACAGTCTGTTTACATTGTATAGAATTTGCTGTATTTGGGTCTCAGGCCTGAAACATCACTTCCCTTTATTATATCTCTTCCTCAGTCCTCCTCCAGCATCTCGACCCACAGCTGCAGCTACAGGCCCCCCTCCGAACCGCCCCAGGGGTCCCGCACCAGGCACTACGCCTCCTCTGAACCCCTCACCTGCTTTCGGAGCTCCACCTGTGCCCTCCCGCCCGGGGCCTCTGCCGGCCCAGCCCGGGTACACAGACCCTGGATCGGTGCCTCTGATCCCCTCCAGGCCGGCCCGAGTACCCCCCGCCCTGCCTCCCGGTATCCCCAGGTAACAGATCTTTTTCTATATATTTTTTTTAAAGCTGCACTACATGATTTTCTAAAACTGTGCAAAAAAGTTAAGTTTGAATGATGCACTCCCCTCCTTCTCCGTTCTTCCCAAACCCCTTCCACTATCTTACACATTAAGATAACACTGCCTCGTACGTGTTCACAATTTAGAAAGTATGAGAATAACCTGGCCTGGAGTTGGCGTTTATGTTGAACAAAAAAGATAGTTGGGATTTTGAAAATATGACACCAGTCCCTTCACTTTATTCCTGATAGATTCTATTTCTGGATTAATAATGGATGTATCTAAAAATGCTCCTGTCCTGTGGAAGCGTGTGATTGGTTAAACAGTTCTGTCCCTTGTGCTAAAATGAAAGCCCTTTTAATACAGCCCACATGGGGTCTCATTTGTGCAGTTACAAGGAAAAAATATCAGGTAGTGCAGCTTTAAATGTAAAATAGTGAAGAGTTTTTGTTTTAGCTTATGGTGGTTTGGAAACATGATTCATCTGTCCCCTTCCCCCTTTTCCTGTGTCCTATCCTCTGTCTTCCTGCAGTAGAAGACCCCCATCTGCTCCCAACCGGCCCACTGTCATACGCCCCTCAGAGCCCTCCCTGCTCGACTAGACAACAAATACTTAAACACTTTGTATGTATTATGAGCTACGGTGGCCTTTTTAACCAAGTATAAAACTGTAACTAAATGGCTCAGTTGGTGATGCTGTTTGTCTGTGCATTTCAGAAATATTATCTGCCAGTTTGACTGTATGTGGAGGTAGCTTTTTAAGAAAGAGAACAGGGAAATGTATTGACTACATTGGCCTGATTACGAAGATTTTTTATTTTCATAGGAAAATATAAGGGACTTATATGGCATTCATGAGTTTTAATTCATTGTTAAGCACCTCTAAACGTGGTCAATATATTGTCTTATGTAATGTACTAATTTCAAAAATATTCTAAAATAACCAATAGTGGTTTTTTTCCCATATTTTTTACACCCACATTTTGTTTGTGTTTCAAATCAAATATGAGACTGTACACAAACATGTTTCACTCACGCTCAGCGCATTGGGCGTAAAACCACAAGGGTTCGTTTTTAAAGTATTTGAAAGAAAATGTGTCTTAAACGTATGATATGCTCGTAAAATAAAATCAGTTGAGGAGATTTTATGGCTTTTATGATGATGTGCACCATCAGTATATTGTCTTAATGTAATGTACTCATTTCAAACAAAAATATCTTAAAATTACTTTTTAAACTATTTTTAACCATACATTTTTGCATTAGCATTTCAGTTGTGGTTCTTTGTTTTTGTAACCAAATCAGGTAAGAGCAGCTATTCTTTACAAATGCTGACAAGTGACCTTCCCTAACTCCTTGGCCTTAATAGGTACATTTATTCAGAGCCAATTATAGTAATTACTTGTTTTTTAAAGCCATACTTAGACTGAGACAAGGATGTATGAAGGACTGGATAAAATAAAAGATGTAAAAATATCTGTGATGATTAATTTATTTCATCACCAGATTAAAGTGTGGTAAAATAATGTCATTTACAGTGTCATCATTTACTACAGTTTCCACTCCACAAATGGTAAACATGAATGGTATATGTGAATGGGAACTACTGGACAGGAGGCCAAGAGGAAGACCAAAGAAGAGATGTACAGATGTAGTGAAATAGGCTAGTTAGTGTGAGACAAAAGGGTTAGATGGAGGCAGATAAATGAATGTGGCATAAAAAGCAACAGAATAAGAAAATAAAGGAAGTGTATACAGAATCATGGAGACTTGGAGCAGCATGACATTGTGGGGCTTTGCTTTTTACTGCTGCATGGGCTCTGAGTTTCCATGGCGACACCGTGCATAATAGTGTAAGTGATCAATGTATGCTACTTAGTCCCTTCTCTATTGTGCATTTTACAGTTATGATTCGTGCATCTATATTTTCTACTGTATAAACTACTGACACCCACTGGCCACTTTATTAGGCAGACCTTTTTGCCTTTTCATATAATACAAATGGATAATTAGCCAATCACATTGTAGCAACTCGCTTAGTCGAGCACACAAACTGGTGTTAAAAGCAAGGATCTGAATTAAAGAAGATTAAAACAGGGGTGTCCAAACCTTTTTCACTGAGGGCCACATGTCACAGATTTATACCGAGGAGGGCCACTTTCTGAGGTGACTGGTTTCGCTTCACCAAAAGTCCCCTTCAGTTGTATCTGTTTTCTGACTTCACATATGTTCAGGTTTATTCACTTATTGTCCCTCTTTATTACAACAATAACCACACAGAAAAGTGGACTTGGATTATGTAGAGTCAAATGCAGTAAAAAGACCATTTGAGCCAAAAATAAATGCTCGTCGGGCCATAGTTTGGACAAAATACATTAAAAATATATTTTTCATAATGTGGGCTGATTTTAGAAACTGCTGATCTTCTATTTGGATTTCTTTCCAAAAGAGAACGGTCACAAAAAGGAAATGTTTCTTGATTTGCTAAATAATGCTTATGGTCTTTACTCAGGCCAGCTCCACAGGTCCCCCCTCGTCCAAACGCCTGGTAACGGACAGCCACGGTGGACAGGACAATAGCACGCCAAAGTCTTCACTTTGTGGACATGGAATTCAATTAAAAACAATGCAAGGATATATAACGATATATTTATGCATTGTAAGCCATAAATTGTGTTTTTGAGAGAGTCCATGAGCAGTATGTTTGATTAACTGACAAGAACCTTATTTCTGTCAATTCTATTGCATGTAGGTAAATGGAAACCATTAGTGTAAAAAGTATTTTATTAAAGTATATTCTTACTCATGAAATAATTCACACATCAACATAAAAATATTGCTGTTGTAAGAAATGTATTGCAAACAACTGTAACACAAAGACTATTTTAAATATTTATATTATTGCTGATGTTCACCGTTTTGACACATGTACAGTAACAGACACTGCATATGTAAATGTTGAGCTGAAATATACATCAAATCATTTACTTTACATTCTTTATTGTCAACAGCTATACTGGCACATGACCCCCATCAGTAACAGATCAAGAAATTATTGGCCAACTAAACCACAAACCATACATATGTGGGCACAATTGCACTTTTTGTTCTCTTGTAAACAGTGACCTCTGAAAGTCTTTTAAAGGAGTTAACTGTGTCGTCTCATGTTTAAAAACACAATGTCAGCTTTTGCCCAGAAAACCCACTCGAGAAGTTTCACAACTTCATTTTTCTAAATCTATATATTTAGGGATTTGTTGCCATTCCAATTAAAATTGTGTTGTGTTTTTGTAATCACATTCAGGTCACAAAAGTAATTTCACTGACAATATGCGTCTTTCTCAGTCTGACGTGAACCATTTTCCTACGTGCAGACTTTTCGCTTATCATCAAACAGTTTCCGCACAGTGTAAACCTATAATGAAAAAATATTATTAATCACTCAAGTGTTGCTCTTTGATTTACTATGTGTTGTGTTGGTGATATTTACCTGAGTGAGAGCCACACAGAGCATGACCAGCACACTGGCGCAGGACCAGAACGACACCCTCCACAGGTTGTCCTCCAGGAGGTTTCGGTCTCGAGCCTCGAAGGCTCTCAACATGGTCTGCATCTGCCAGCTGCGCTCTAACCGTCTGTGCAAACTGTCCATGGACTCCTACGAAGAGTAAATAAAAAACTACAATAAAAAACAAGCAGTGTGGAGTGTTGTAGAGCTAAAAATACATGGAAAGGTTCTGATTAGAGACTATAAAACTATTTTTGTCTGGTTTATGTGCCTGCTCATAACATGTTTGTGGTGTTCAACATATTGTATATACACCCATTGTATACACACAATTGACCAGGTAAGTGTTAGCCCCTAACTTAATCTAACATTGCCCTAGTTAACATCTTGTCCTACTGTTAGAATCTTGGTCCCTAGGTCGCGCTGTACAGTTAAACAGAACACTTTGTAATCACTATGACGCGGGACCAAGCATCGTTAACCTACTCTCTGTGGAAGCTTAGTCAGACTTGAATTCTCAATGCACTGCTACTGTGCTGACTCTTCAATTGTCTCCAACTGTCATTTCTCTAAATAAACTTCTTCCTAAGTCATCCAGAGTGTCTCCTGCCTCCACTACTTCTCAGACCTACCAAACAATTATCTAACAGTAAGTATGTAACCAAACCCCAAAGAGCATTAGTTTGGTCTTAACATAAGTTTGGTCTTAACATAAGCTCACTTGGTCTTGGTGCACTGTGGTCTTGGTTTTGGTTAGTATGGTTTTGACAACACTACAATATCCCGTATTGATGTGTATAATTTCTCATTGTTTATAAATTATGTATAAAAGATGCAGTTAAATTCGTAGCTTGGAACATAACAATTAGTCACTGCCTCGGCCCTGGGAAAGAATCTATAATTAAAGTTTGTCCTCTGGATTGCAATAATGACAATTATTCTAGATAATCCAACATGGCTGCTTCCATCGTTTGTCTGAACTTTGCACATGTTTGTGTGATTCTTTGGGCGGCACAAATTTGTCCGTGTTCAGTTTGTTACTTTGTTCAAATACTTTCAGTTTCTAAAACGTGTCCTGCTGTTGCAGAGTCAAGTCAGGTTTATTAACAGTGCACTGAACTCTGTGGCACAGAGTTGTTTTATATGATGTGCAAAAGAATCCCTCTCAACAAAATGATGCTTGGTTTTTCAGTCTTCTATGGACTTCCTTTAATGTCTTTGACTTTGATCATTTTCAGATACTTCAAACCTACCTCTTTAATCTATTGTGACTTATTTTGAACCTTTGTGGAGTTTCTCAACTAACATTACATGCAGCGTATGACCTTCTCAAATGTAATCTGAGCTAGTGAGCCACCACGGCCTTAAGACAAGATACAATAACAGTATCTAAATACGCTTGACAATAGCCAGCACAGTTATGTGGTCTTTTGAATAAAACATACCCGAATATCTTCAAGCTTGTACTCCAACAGACTTCCTTCAGGCTCCTCTAGCCCCGCCCACTCGTCATCTCCGCCCACATCACCTCCTTGTCCTTCAATTATGATCTCAAAAAACACCATCTTCTCCGAAAATCGACTGAAAGTGTTATCAAAGCATATCTGGTAGTCCCCCTCTTCTGTGGGCTCTACCCTAAAGCAGGAGAAAATACAATGTGGTCAAAAACAGAGCTGTGATACGGCTGCGAGCAACTGTATGAAACAAAATCGAAAAACGTCTTACACATGAACTCCGTCAGAACGGCGAGACTCGAAAAACAGTCCGATTCCTTGTGGTGAGAGTATTGAGAAATCTACATCCATACCAGCACCTGCTATCACCTGCAGACACAAACAAGAACAAGCCTCAAGTTTCAGTTTCAGAGCAGCTAGAGTTGCCTTTAATTAAAATACATTCTCCCACTAAATAAATATAAAGGAAGATGTAGTCATGCATGTATTCTCCAGTAAAAGACTTAGCAATATATAAAAACAGAATATAGTATTTTAGGGAAATTTGTGGAAAATTTAAAAATGTTCAGTGCATTAATGATTTTTTTAAATATATATATATCTATATCTATATCGATCGAGAGAGCGCGAGAGAGAGCGCGAGAGAGAGCGCGAGAGAGAGCGCGAGAGAGAGAGAGAGAGAGAATCCTTAACCTTTGATGGTATATGCACAATAATATCCTAAAAGTGGTTCTTCTAACAAATAAAAAATACCATTGTTATACATTCACTTGGCTGTCCCCCTAAACCTGCTGCATCCATACACACACATTGCACTCTCTCAGAACAAGGACCTCATCCATCAGTCCTGGACACATCTATAGCCTGTCCGTCCTGGGAGTGGATCCCTCTATCATGTGGTTCTCCCTAAGGTTCCTCTTGTTCCTGACCGCGATGGAGGGTCTAAGGACAGTCCTTTTGTTTGTGTGTTTATTGATTGTCTATTAACTTTGTTATTGTTTGCAATGACCTTGTTTATTGTTTACATCTCTTTCTGTGAAACCCCCTGAGGCAGCTTTGTTGTGATAAAGGGCTATACAAATAAAATTGAATTGAATAGAATAGAAAGCAACATAATGTGCACATACAGTAGATTAAATACATAGTGAACACAATAATAACACTATACTAGCTGTATGAGTCAAATATTGGGCTGAACTTGACTCCAGGAAGTAGTTGATGCATAAAGTAAACAGGATTAAGTGAACTCAAAGTCAAACAATATGTGTCTTTGTCAGTCTTTCTACACACGCACACACCGTTACATACAGTAGCTATAATACACGTGGGGGGTCTTTTATTAAGGTATAACCCACAAAACAATATTAGTTTGTTCTGTAAACAAATTAGTGTTGATGGAGGCCAGCAAGCTAAAGTGCAACTGTTAGCACCTGTCAGGTTTTGATGACCACTAGAACGACCATATCACCAATGCAAACAGTAGATAGCCTATAGTATTAATAGTTACCTGATATTCGACCTCCATCGTCCCATTCTTTATTGCTGTTTGAAAAAAACACTCAGCTCTTCCGGGTGGCAGCAGAAACGTGAACTCGCTGTCTAGACTGCCTCCAAAGACTTGCACAGGACATAAGCAACATCCCAGTATCGCCATATATACAAGCCACTGTCCCCTGGTCCATGATTTCCATTGGTGAGGGTCCATCCTGGAGCTATTTGCCCACACGGGGCTATCTGATCTGAGCCATCTCCTTCGCATCCCTCTTCCGCACCACAACTTTGAGGCGCTGTGATTGGACAAGCACTCTCAACTGAGGAACCAATCAGAGGGCGAAGAGTGGACATATTCCTCCAATCATCGAGAAGGTAATTACAGAAGAAACAAAAGTTGTTATTAATAAATCACCTCCGTCCGATCATATGAGTGAACGCAATAACTCTAACTTTTACACACAGTGACATATTATGAAGACGCACAACTGGATTGAGTTTGGTACTTCTACAATTAATGACAATTAATTAATGAACTAATTAATGCCATGAAGCATGTTATTTGAGCCATTAATCCTGATGAATATAAACAAAATCTCAGGAATTCTGGCACAGTGATCCGGGCTAGTGTATACTTAATGTACATAGGCACATTACAGAGGTCAAATAAAGGATGCCTCTATAGCGCCCCCATGTTGACACTCTTACTTTGGCAGAGAGCAATGAACCTTGGTACAGTGATTCTCCACAGTGTACCCAACCTAAAATATTATTATGACCCCACCCTACAACAAACAGGAAGTCGGACATTTTGGATTGAATTTGGGAGGTCAGGTATATTTGACAGCCTCTAACTTGCACATACTTACAAATCTGAAACACCTAATTACCCCCCCGCCCTGAACACATTTGACCAATATGATGGCAGTTACCTCTATAGTGCCCCCTATAGACTGAAAGAAGAATGTTGTTTTAGGGAAATTAACAAAATTTGTCAAAAACATGCTTTACAAAAATCCAGACAAATCAAAAAAGTAAAATAGATCTTTACCATATTTGTCATGGTTTGGGGGCGGAGCCTCTTAATAATCTTAACAATATAAAAACCCTTAGAAATCACACAATGTCTGATTAAGGTGCCCATTGGTGCCAGTTGTGGCAGACATATAGGGCAGACGTATGGGGCTGTTTTGCCGATATACACCTTGCTGCCTGGGACGAGTTGGGCCTAGTTAATAGTTGCCCATGCTCTCTTCATTGTA
This sequence comes from Philypnodon macrostomus, assembly GCA_036025475.1. NCBI lineage: Eukaryota > Metazoa > Chordata > Actinopteri > Gobiiformes > Eleotridae > Philypnodon > Philypnodon macrostomus. The sequence goes on along the minus strand of JAVQKC010075222.1, from coordinate 264 downwards.
GTTTCAGATTTTTACTTTAAAATAATGCTGTTTTCAATCATGAAATACAAAATCAGGCAAAAAACACACAGACACAGTAAAGTGCAAGATTAAGATCCCTAGATCTGATCTTTTACTCGAAGTCCGCTTAATAATAATAATACATTTTATTTGTAATTCACTTTACATTTCAAGGAAATCTCAAAGTGCTACAGCTTTTAAAATTGACTAACAATAAGGTCACTTAGCAAGAGTAAAAACAAAAACAGATACCAATCATTCAAA
>JAVQKC010075218.1:0-29401 GCA_036025475.1 Philypnodon macrostomus | reverse complement strand
TAGTTTTCGTCCTCATGAAGTAATTTTTGTTAAGTTTTCGTTTCGTTTTCGGCCGCAAAAATATGTCGTTGACGAAAACTATGACGAAAATAATTCGTCAACGAAATTAACACTGGTGCATATAGGGGAAATTTGTTACCTTGGCAGAGGTCTGCACTGTCCAAGTGCTTTCTAGTGAACATGTTTTTCCTTTTAAGGTAAGTTCTTCAGAGATGTATAACTTTGTTATTCTAAATACCTCCAAATCATTGTCTGTAATGACTCTGGAACAAAGTGTATATTGCTCAGATGTGTCTGTGTGTTAGGGAGGGAGCATGTGTTTGTAGCCCTGTTCTCTTGACCTATGCTGTCCCTCCTGCCAGTCCTAATTGTAGCCCACAGTGACTGGCTCTTTGATCTAAGGTCACAGGTTCACTTTTCTCTCTGTCTCTTTCCACTCTGCCTTCTGTCTCTCTATTTCATTCACATCCCAACTTCTCCTCTTTATCCAGCCATGTATTTTGACTCTAGATTTTGAATGGGATATCACGTCTTCATCAACATTTGCGTTTCCAGATTTTCTTGTCCTTTTGAACATTTAACTGCCTGATGCTCTTCATGCTTTGGTGGCTGCTCTGTCAGTAATTGTGTGGTACCTCATCACCCTCATAGGTGGCCTTCAGAACATATCAGGGCACCCAGTGCAGATGTCTTGCAATGTTTAGGGTCACATGCCCCCTATCCACCCTGCACCCACAAGGGTAACTAATGACCTCTGATAAAGAATGTTAAAAATGTAAAGTGTTTTAATGTTCTGTGGTCGACAAATAAGAGTTTCAAATGGAGACTTGGATGTCTTAGTCTCTCTTCCTTGTAAGCATTGTACATGAGCGGGAACAAGTGAAAACCTATAGCTGCATAACATAACCCATTTGAACATCTAGTTGAGAGTCTGCACTTTTTTTGTTAGTCAGTTAGCAATCCCTTGGTTTTGTTCAGGTCTAGGTTATCTTTGTGAGTAAGTGAAGGTCTATTCCTTAGTAAAGGCTGCTTCTAGTTAAATGCAATGCCAGTCACATTGTTAACAAAATTAAAAATGTATCTCATTCATATTCATTTGAGACATCCATATATTTTCTTTTACTTTTGGTCGTCCCCATTACTTAAATGGTTAAATGGAGTAGTGTGTGTTTGTGTCTGTGTGTGTATAAATCTTCTCATCCATTAGCAGATGAGAACAGTAATTTCACAGCGGCCTGGCCAGGCTAATTATTGAGACCCTCACTAGGTTTGGGAGAATGTGTGTTTTCGCAGGCATGCCCTCCTGTGTGCGTTTGTGTGCCTTTTTCTTTGCATCACCGCAAAACTGTAACACAAAATTCTAAGTAGTGTGTGAGAAAGCATGGTGAAGTTACATTTGTGTGTGTGTGTATGAAGGCTGATTGTGTGCATGTGGAATTTGTTTGAAAGTGCACGCCAATGCCTTGGTGTTTTGCAGGTAAGAGTTCCCCTGCTCACTGACTCGTTGTGATTCATATAATTGGGTGCCGTTTGATTTTTTTTGGCGGAACAGCATCCCCAGCCTCCACCTCCCCCCACCTTCCTTTTCTTCTTTCTTTCTCCTTGTCCTACTCTTGAGTGGAAAGAACTCTTAGGTCTTCGCCGCCGTGACCCGTGGGTGTTTTCTTCGTCAGCTGGTCTTTGAACCTCTTTAAGATGCACCACGTCCTCATTTCACTTGCTGTTGTCCACTTCTTTTTATATGTAAATGGTATTGTCATTTTCCACTTTATTTCAGCGAAACAGCGGACAAAAACAAGGCTGTAATGGAGGGCATGACACGTAGCAAAGAGTCTAAGCCAAAATGCAAATGGTACAAATTCAATTCTTTTTTAAGAGTAGATCACCTGCTATTACTGCTTTTATGTAAATATAATACAAAAACATGTATAATACATTTCAATGTAAGATTAGGTTTTGAAAGTGACTGAAAGTGACTGAAAAATAAAACACCTGAAAGTCCCATTGTGAGACACGGCCTATGTTACTGACTCCAGCCACAAGGAGTCAGTAAAAGAACAAGATTTAGTTTATTCTTTAAGACTTTACGATGCAAGAATTAAAAGACACAATTGAAGAAAGTACAGAGTAAATTCTGCCTTAAAAATATGCTCACTGGCCACTTTATTAGGTAGCCCATATAAGTGTATCAGTTGAAGATGTACTTAATAAAGTGACCAGTCAGTATATACCTATCCTGTAAATGCAGATATCTTATTTGCTGCACCCATATCCTTTTTACCCTTCTACCAATAGTTTTTCTCCAAGTCTCATTTTAATGTGGTTCCTGTTGCCTTTATTCCCTCAGCTTTCGCCCCCTCCTTTCACCATTCCTTGTACTCTGGTCTTTTTGAAGAATTTGTCCCTAATGAAACTAAATAGTTAGGTGGGGAGTTCCTTTGGACCGTGTGTGCATGCTTGTGCTGGAGAGTGAAGGGGATGTGTCGTGGCTGAATTGGCTGAAGCCGAGATCAAAGGCACTCTTCCAATTGAGTGTGTGTGCGTTAACGAGCAGCAGAAAGACTGGCATCACAAGAGCTGATCAAGCCATCACACAGGATAGGCCTAATACATGCACCACAGACTTGTTTTTACCCTGTGAGCAGCCCTTGTAAATGTAGGAATGTCCATGTCTCTTCACATTTTGTTTTCCCTTTCTTCTCCGACTAGTCATCACATACCTAATGTTCACATTTGACCACATCATTTCCACTGCACTGCAAGAGTAGTCCACTTTGTAGTGCTGTCTTCTGCCTGTCCATGCTTCAGAAAATATTCATGGTTCTATGGCATTTAGCATTTTTCTTCTAAACATGTAACCTAATATCTACTTAGTTGATGGGACAAATTTCTTTGGTCGTTTAAGGATTGTCTGCTTGCAGTCTGGAATTATGACTCACTGACCCAAGTACAGATGGATAAGACTGTCTGTAGAAACCACCAGGATTCTGCTCATTCAAATTCAGTAGAGATTTTTTTGCAGATCACACATAAGATTACATGAACATGGAGTGGTCACAGATTAGATACAAGACGTGTCTGCCCCGTGAACAACTGAAAACTAACAGTGAAAGTTTTATTAAACACGTCCTTCTGGAGGGGGGAGCCCTCATCAGAAGTTGGGCCTGGTCCTTCACTTGCATTGGCGTGGCCAATGCAAATGGTCAAATGCTGAAGGTTCCACTGTAACGACCTACTAGTCCCACCTGCTTGCAGCCTCTCGTGACTTTAGAGGCCTTGAAAGATAAGAGTGCATCATTGTGCTCTGTGTAACTGAACTGGCCTCGGCCCAGCCAACGCACAGCATAATACAGCATATATGTAACTGTGGTAAACGCACACATAACTGGTGAATAATAAAAGGCATTTAAGCGTTGAACCCTATCAATGTTCAAAAATTGTTTTACTACGAAAACACTGAAGTTTATCATCTTCAGTTTATTAGGATGAACATAAAAACAATATTAATACAATTTCTATGACCACACGCCCCTCCCTTATAGATTTTGACCCAGGAAGCATGAAGTACATTTAAAATATTTCTTCATAATTAAGTGATTAGTCTGTTACAATGTGTTACTTGTTGCTATGATTGTATTGCGTTTTTATATTGGTTGTCATGACAAAGATCATACATTGTTGTGATGTCTCACTTGCCTTAAGGTCCCAAAGTTTTCCCCTTTTATTTGCACAGTGCGTCCCTCCCTCACCAGTAATTATCCTGTCTATTTAAAGGGCAAACCCTTTCACTCTACGGTCAGTGCTAGTCTTGTGAAAAGTGTGTCGTCGTCTCGTTTCACTCTACCTGTTCAACCAGTCTCACTGTACAACTGTCCTTTGTTCACACAAACTACACATGCTGTACAACTCAACCGTTAGCGCTACAAGGCACAATTAAACTGAAATTACATCTTTTTTACTCACGTCTTTGTTCAGACATTAGACACGATGCTGCATTTAATTAGTACAGACCAGTTTAGTTAGCATTGCATTTGGTTAACAGAAAGTTACTGTATGTGACTGAAATACAGGCGATTTATCTTTATGTCCCACGTCTTGAAGTTTCATGTTGTGAGGAGACCTTTCAGAAGCACTAACTGTTTTTTTTTTTTTTTGTTAATCCATTATTTAACCAGGTAACTCAATGCAAGTCCTATTTCTGTGAATGTACATATCTAAAACCCTATCATAGACACGCACACGTCAAATCATAATTAGGCCGTGTGCTGTTTCTTTGATAGCCGTGTACAGTGGCTCTTCTTTAATTCTTATCAAATGCATTGATCGCTGTGGGCCTTGTGCGCCCATTGATCCATGCACTCCGTCTGGAGCCGCATGATAAGCCTCTCACTCACACTCACACTTTAGAAGGTAGCACCATGGGCTCCAATTATTAATTTTGTTCAATTGTTTTTTTGGGGGGGGTTTAAATCGCTGTACCATCACTGTTTCACTCTTTCTTTTAGTTATTTCCAATAACAAGTCAAATAGATAGAAAAGGAATCACATTCACATTATGGCTTTGAAAAATTATCTAACTAATATGAATATTCAGAGCAGAAGATTCATTAGCAACTTTGACAAATACATAAAGGATAAACAATTAAACATTTGTTGCACAATAATATAAGTGATGTTGCCTTTATTCCATTTGCTTTGTGTGTATGCGCCAAGAGAAGATAGAGACCTAAAGCATCTCTTAGCTCTGAATGAGTTCGTCATGGCAAATGTCTGGAGCGGCGTGAGTGGCTGCCAGGCTGGCTGGCTATTTGGGAGGTTGGCAGACCTTTTTTGATGGTGGCTGTGTGTGGTGTGCACAGGGCATCAGCCTGCGCCCACGCCAGGCCTCTGTACATAACCACTGGTGCATGGCCTCCCTCCCTTTTACCACTGGCCTCCAAAAGAGCAGTGAAGGCGACAACCTGCTCCCCTGTTCAAAGAGAGCTTCACCTCAACGCCAAGACCACAGAAACCCTCTGTCTCAGCCCCGCACTCAAGCGTTTAGCCTTTCTCTCAGACATTTGCAGCAGTCAATGGAACCACAGTCCACAATTGTTCACAGTGTTGCCGTTTTGGGGGAAAAAAAAAAGTTCTTCTGCTTCTGATCACATCCATCCTGGCCACCAGCTGATGCACCTTTTATCACTTTCTTCCTTTTTCTAGCCAGACTTTGATCCTGTGAAGCTTAAACACTTTTTACAAGCACTGGCCTAAACATAATTTGTGGATCTAGTATCAAATCAGGTTTCAAATCAGATCAAACTTTTTTTTATATAGCACTTTTCATATAGAATTTAGTAACAGAACAACCTGTTTGCAGATTGTAGATGCTGATTTGTCCACATTATAACATTTTGCCTCAGTTTCATTTGTTTGGCTAAAAAGTACATTTTCTGTTTTACTTTATTATGTTTAGGTTGTATGCCGATATGGAGTAAGGCCTTTTTCTGGTTAGAATTTCCTTCTTCTCTCTTTGTTGCAAAACCTTTCCTATATTTGCTAATCAGCGCCTCTGACCAAGTTAGTCAGATGCATTTTTCCATACCTCTAATCCTAGCCTCTGGATAGGCAAAGGCAATTTCCCTTTTTCTGTCTCAGAATGCCTATAACAACAATAAAACATAGTTTGTGGTGGGGCCCATTCTCTATGAATGTATATATACATGGCCTTAACACACACTGTTCGTTGTTTCCATATCTGGAAAGGCCAGATTGAATATCATAACAGTCCTTAGCCAGAAGGTTGACACTGACATTACTATGTATATAATATTACATTAAAAAAAGCTGGCTGTGTTGTAATACAAAAATTGAGTTGTTCGAAACACATGATACTCTACAAAAAATGATCATGTATTTCGAACAACATCAGCTTGAATGACCTTCCAGTTTGTTGTAAATAGGTTGATGAAGTTCCCGGGTTTTCCCATGCACACTGTTCAGGGGACACAGTAAACATTTCAGAACTGAACAATGCATCTTTTTTGGTATTATGGCTGTGTTACTATGTATAGAAATGTATAGAATGACTATCTTGTTACATAATGATTATCATGGGAATCTAATGATAACACATGTAATATGAGGTAATCTTTGAAGTACTTTTCCCAGGTTTCAAGATAAATAAAGTTATTATGAGCCAGTAGGCCATAACACACACATATTTAAACATGTATATTATCCATATAAATAATCCTCAGCTGTGACCCCTCCTCTTTCTTTATCAGTGTTGTGGTCTGCCTCCTCTGCCACCGCTCTTTTATCAGTCTCTCTAAGGTGTGTTCCCTTTGCCCTGTGGGCATCCACCAGAGCTGCCTCCAACACACACATACACCCAGTGTATTAGGTTGCTGTCACTTACAATAGGGCTCCATTGTCCAGGCCTAACAATAGCTACAAACAAACAATTGACATGGAAATGGAGAGATGTAGCTCATTAGCGGGCACTGCTTGTTTTGTTAATGGATAAATTGGTGCCTTCAATAGGCCAACCCTAAAACCCTGGGCTCAATATGGAGAAGCCTGATTAACAGGAAACCACAGGGAGCAAGACCAGCGACGGTGAAATGCAGCGCATTCTCCCCAGAGCCATGTGCACTTTCAAAGAGTGCAACTTTGCATACATTCAAAAAACTATATTTATGCTTAATAACAACATTATCTATGTTTATGACAGTGGATGACAGCTTACAACATACATACAGTATCTGTGATATTGACAGTGAAGTACATACTGGCTCACATTTTTACTTTCTGCAATAAACTTGAAAAGCTAAAGTAACATTTCTGAAATTCCCAAAGCTAGCAGTTTTGTCATCAGTTAAGTGTCAATTGACATCATCAAGGATTTTTCCTCTTTGCTGTGGGGCGTGTGGGTTTGTGTGGGTCCCTACTACACTATCAGCCCGATCAGATTGGATTGGCCTCAAAATGGCATTTCTGTCATTACTGAAGGTGCCTGTTCAATACTCTATCTGTCTAGTGCAATGGGTTGTGTGTTTGAGACCACAACTAAACACACAACTAAATGCAGCATTTACTGCTTTCTCACTTTCTATTTACCAGGTCATCTAATTAATTGTTTTTCTAGTAAGATAATGCCTAAACTTTGTTGTTTGTTGCTTTTGTGTTTGTAGGAGCGGGACGCAGAGCGGAGGAGACAACTGAGAGAGCGGGCCCGGCAGCTAATTGCAGAGGCTCGATCTGGAGTCAAAATGTCTGACCTGAGCACGTTGGATGCAGACAGAGCTCGCGGTTCCAGGACTAGTCCTGCTGGAGGTCAGTGTATCGTGTATCATTAAACTCATACAAAGTTATTTATGTATCTACATATTTATGTTACTACTGAATCAGAGATATAACCCGACAGTCAGGAATACTTAATGTAAACAAAAGAAAAGTTTGCTGCTGACATGCACTGACACACACTGTGACTCCCACATTTCCATTATGCTCTCTAAAGGGGATCTGCCTAATCCTCAGAGAAAAAAACAAAATATGATTTGACTACAGGCCTGAGTCTTACAAACACCACCCTAATATTCAGAACTGTAATTTACCCTACGACTCCTCCCTTGTCTCGTTCACTCAGTAATTGTTAATCAACACAACACATGGTGTGGCCAAATTATGCTCCAAATACAAAACGCTTCTAATAACAGCTTGCAGGGGGAGCAAATGCTTCGTGTGCACGTCCCACTGCTTTCCATTTTCCTGAAATTGGGGTTATTATGGTAATGACCATTATTAGATGTTTCTAGTCGTTTGTTTAAGATTTCTGTGCATTACACCTTTTATTTTGTTCTGTGCGTCCTGAGCTTAGTGCATGCAAATTCAAAACAGTGGTGTATAAAATAAATGACCAGACAATGTGGTACAAGATGTGGACCTTGGTGCAGAAAGTAGCATACTTATACCTTTTGAACTTTTTTGAAAAAAATGGGTTTGTTGTTATAGCTAATCTATATGAATGTAAAATAATGGCCCATAATGGGAGCAATACCATACATTGTAAGGGTCAGTTCTAATGCTATACCCATAATTGGTTAAACATTAACATATGCCGTATCGTTAAAAGTTTTTACGTAAGCTTTAAGTGAATGGTTGTTTCAGACATTTGCTCATCATCTGAGATAAAGTAGTAATATTAATTGGATATCAAAAAGAGTGGTAATCATTTGGCAACAAGTAAGATAGAGTTGATGTAGTAAGTGTAATGTGAATGGTGAACTTGAACTGTCAGATCCAAGCGAGATCAGTGACTTGTTAACTAAAAATGACAACAAAGTACATCGGGGAGAGGAGCACTTGATTTCCTTGCTCTTTCAGCCCTTCTGAATTGAACTAATTGTTGATCTCATTAAAAAGAGAGTTGAAGGGAAGATGGGGGCATGGGGGGATGGGGGTGAGGGTGGGTGTGGAGGAGAGTGAAAATGCTATGGGTTGTGATTCACAAGGCCTCCCGAGCAGAACGGCTAATCCTGGCCCCAACACACAAACTCACCATCTCGCACTCTCTTTCTCTCTCACTCCGCACCATTCACCAGTGTAGCCTGGACCCCCACCTCCCTCCCACCCTCCAAGTGTGTGCCCGCGAAGAAACTTTCCAAACTCCATCACCATGGCCTCCTATTAATTAGACCCCAACCAGCCACGCGGGTACGGCACTTGCTAGCACGCTCCACAACGCAGCCAGCAAATTAGAAAAAAAAACACACAGGAAATGCTCTTATTATTTTTGAATCTTTCTCTCTTTGTTCTCCATGGTGCGGCCCAGCAAGTTGTAAATAGCAGAAGGAGGGTGCTTGCGTGTTCAGAAGCTGTTTACTGATTGTTTTTTGTCTTAATCCATAGTGGGTTATCCATGCAGCTAGAGCTCTTCGGGTCTCAGTGTGGGCCTGTTGTAATATTATTATTTTTTGTTGGTAATGTGGAGACTCTCTTGTTTCTATCGAACCCCTCAGGAGACTTAATGGAATATATGCTTTCATGTTTTTGGAGGTTATTGTTTGCAAGGTCTTTTTTATCTGAAATGTGAAAAGCAGGAACCAATCTATGAACAAAGAAAATTAAAAGGAGTGCTCGGTTTCACTTTGTTTGGCTAATACGCTTTATGTTTAGCAGCTAGGGCGAGATCACAAAACAGGACAAACAAGAAACTCACTGTAGACTCAACTTTAGAGCTTAGCTATACCTAGCCAATTGGTGTAGTTATGTAAAAATAAATGAAAGTTAATTTACAGTACAGTGATTTTCCATTATACACACATGTCCTTAATTCAAATGTCTGGCTTTACTTATTGCTATTTAAAAATGTCACCACATATTTTATTACAAGACCAGGTTAATGTGTTCACTCTTTTTTTCTTGCATTTTTCTTAACCCCATCTTGCCTCTCTATCTCCACTTCTGCATCTTTTAACTTATGCCTGCTCCATATCCACAGATGTTGTAGATGGAGTGAGGGATCCTTGTGATGAAGCTGGTGTTGATTTTGAAAAGGGTGAGGAGGAAGATTATGATGATGATGATGAGGGGAGCGTTGAGGAAGAACAGCTCCAATGTGGTGCTGACGTCTCTGACTTTGCTGCGTCTGCCCTGGTTACTAACCCATTGCCACTCGAGGCCTCGTTTCCAGCTTCCACCGCACTGGAGCCACTGGAGCCACTGGAGCCACCGGAGCCACTGGAGCCACCGGAGCCACTGGAGCTTACTAACCCTGGTTCTGAGCTAACCTCTTTGGGTAAAATCACTGGCTTAGGCGGCATGCTTCACTGTCTTTGGTGCTTTAAACTAACGCTACATTAACTTGCTTCATTGATTATTTTTTTTCTTCCATTTATTTTTACCAGAAAGTTCTTTAAAAAGTAATTATAAACTTTACCAAACTCTTCCCCAGACACAAATAAACTCATATCTGTAGAAAGGCATTCACTCCAATCTTCAGAGGTAAAATTATTACTTTGTTTTGCTCTTATATAATTTTATTTGGTTCTCCAATTTCCCGTTGATGTGAGGAACAACAACAGACAATGCTTTGTCTAGCTTTGAAGTGTGCTATCTCAACTCTATTTATGTTTTCTCGCAGTGTGTTTTTTGTTCCTTGTTGGCAGTTTATTAACATGAACTGGAAAAAAATAACTGTAGCTTGTGGCCGCTACAGGACACTAAACATGTATAGTTTGGATGATTGTTGAAATTATTTTGACTAAGAGTGCACCTGTCTGTAGGAGGTGACACATGAAACGGATGCCTTTTATCTTTAGCACAGTGGTCAGGATGGCAGGGAAGCTATGCTCAGCATCCAGTAAAAAAAACCTCTACTCAATTACTAAAAAAGTAAAGACAGCCTGTATAAAAAAATAAAACAATTTGTTATTCAATCTGACATTCTCTGCCTCTAGGTACAAACAGTAAACACGTGGACCTGAAGCTGAAGAAGATTGTGGAAGTCAAACCAGGAGTGACCTCACCTTCATCTCCATCTTCTACATCGTCTTCATCCTCACCTTCTGTGTCTTCTACCTCCCCGCTCAGTCCAGAGGGACCCGATGAGGTACACACACTTAATCTGACATTTAAAATATTCAAGTTTTATTTTGTTCCCCTTCTCGTCACAATGACTGTGATAGGTATAGTGCATTATGAAACTAGTTATCCTTACTAGTTTTAGTACAGAAGCTTGACACATCCACACTGCCATTGTACTGCTGTACATAACATGTAGGACTCATTATTTGACTCTGACCTTTTCAGACAGTTCTCGTCTGTGTGGATAGGTGGGAAAGGGGGGTTGTTGTTGCATGTGTCTATATCTTCTGATGTGAATATTGAGTCAACATTGTAGCCGGGCAGTCTTAAAATCTATTTAATTGATTTTGAATGTCAAGTGGAATAAGGTGAGTGTGTGCGACTGTCAGTACAAGTGAAACCCTCTGTGCTTATGGCGACACAGAGTGTCTTTGATCATCGATTCACATAAACACCCTCTTGTGTTCAAAGCCTAAAAGGCTTAGTCCTTTATGCCCAAAGGAGTGCCTATGAGTGTATGTGTTCCCATTTGACACTCCAGTTTGTAATAGCACAGACAGGAAGCATCATGATGACACCTAACCTGCTGTAACACCCAACTTAAATGGACTGGACTTTACAGTTATCTTTAAACTGATGAGTCAGTAGTACTATGATCAATGAGAATATGTTAACAGTCAAATGTTCAATGTGAAATGCATTCATGTGATTCATTAACTTAATATTTTAACATTCTCTTCTTATTAATTAACCTCACCTCAAAAATCCATTCATCCGTCCAACTAAAGGATTTGTCTAATCAAAAGTAATCAAGACAACGTATTTGTGAACATACTGTATAAATCTTCTTTTGATGTAGTATATGCTTCTAAACTGTTTTGTTAAATTTGGACTACACCTTTTGGGTTAACCAATCTTCTAGAGAGCTATACACACACAATCTGTCCTCTGATGAGTTATTGTGTACATGCGCAGCCTCACAAGTGCACGATAAGGACATGCGACGCTCAGCAGACTGCAACATTAGTCACGCAGCGGCCTGCACATTCAGACACCAAACCAAAACCAGTGAATTCACCGCAGCTTACCACAGCGATGATCACGCTGATAACAGATCAGTGAGAGAAAGGGGACACACCAGTATCTGCCTGTCCCAGGGAGTGAGGGTCGGCTGTGTGTTCACCTGAAAGTGTCTAAGAACTGACAACTAAAAATAGAAGATGCAACGTTCTGTCTTTTTTTCATTAATATTTGATCAAGTTGATATATTCATTCTTTATTTTTTTCCCACTTAACAGCAATCACTACAGGCATTTTAGATTCACCAATTCACCTATTCACCTTGCAGCTAGAGAGAAACTTGTGAAGGACAAGCAGACTACACATAAAGAGAGAAACAATTATATGGCTTGGGAATGAGAAAGAGGTGTATTACATCATATCCACCAGTTCAGTTACAATTCAGCAGTAATTATGCAGCCAGCGCCAGTCTCTCATGGGATTTGCTTTTGGGCTCAAAATACCAGCCTTTGTACATGTTGCAGTGGTTTGCACTTTTGCTAGTATACATAGTGTAAAACAATAATTAATCAACAAAATCTAAATCCTCTTTGCAAAAATATGACCAGGACAGCACAATTAATTTAACAAAGCATTTTGACTACAAAACCGTTTTAATAAAACATCTTGTCACTTCCCCTGCCCATGTACTTCAACACATTTAAAATTCGAACGTGACCCATTATCACTAGGGACTTTTTACTGCAATCAAACTTTATGCTCCACTTACTGTTTTTATTAAACAGCGGAAACAGTCAGTTGACTCCTCCTTTCATTCTGCAATTAGCAATTTTTGTGGCGCTCCTGGGGAATGTCGTTGTGTTGCCCCTTATATTCTCTAGAGCTCACATTCACTCTGGCCTTATGTGCCAGAAATTACTAATTGGTCATTTCAGTTCATAAATAATTTGACTGGATTTAAAGTTGCGGTGGGAAGAAGCTGACAGACTAATAGACAAAGCCAAGTGAGTACAGGGTAATTGCCAACATTGTTATTGAAAGTTAATAATCTAAAACTAAACTAACAGCTCCCTCTTGTTTACTGCACACTGTCTGTATTAGCTGTACACCCTGCTTCACAATCTCGCTCGGTCTCAAGCATTGGAACATGTTTCCCCTAATTGTTGACTTTATTACACGTTTCGTCGTCTTATTAACGTTTGCACAATGTCAATCTTATAGTCCAACTGGTTTTCTTTTCCACTCGGCTTGGCATATTTGGAGGCCCCAGTAATAAAGCTTTTCAGCATTCCGTTTTTGATAGCGGGAGAAGCAACCGTGTAGCTTTTTAACACATGTTCACTTTGAAAACAATAGTGCTTTTTTGCATTTTGCATAATATGAATATATTTTCTGGTTTAAGGTTTTGTTGAAAGTCAAGTTAATTGCCTCCTTTTTGTCTGAATAAATGAGTGTGGGAGACTGGGATTGAATACAGTCCAATCACAATGGAGCTTTTACATATCAACTTCTAACATGTCTGCAGTATATGCATTCTCATATGTTAAAATGTTAAAAGTTATGTCCGTGTATATTTTGGGAATAATTAGTGCAACTGTGAAATCTCCATTATGATGTTTGATTGATAGATAAAAAATAAATAAATACAATTGTAGCTGGTCAAGTCAATAATCTTGATTCTACAATTAAACATGGTTTTGATACTGATGAAATCTTCTAGAAAGGTCAGTATTGAGCCAAGAATGAAATGAATAGTTTTTTGGTGAGGATCCATCTTAAATTTTTATTTTGAATTTTTTCCGTCTTTTTTTCATTGGTGTTTTGTCATTTAATGTGCAAAGTGCTTCTTGTTTGTTAGGCATTTTTGTTAAAATCTGATTTAAACCAATATAATGGTTGATATTAAATCTTGATTATTTTTTTCCCTGACAGACCAATGCAAATGAACTGCGAGCAGAACGTCTGCGCAGAGCAACAGAAAAACTGCGAAGCCCAGTTGTCTTTAACAAAGAGTCAGCAGTAAGAAAAACACAACTGAAGTCATTCAGCCAGTATGTGGAGAGTAAACCAGGTGAGACTTTTAAGACAGTGGATACTCTATGTAAGGTATACTGTATAAATGTACTCACAGTCACTTAGGGAGTAGTGATCGTCAAATGTGCACAACAAACCACTCTAGTAACACACTACAAAGTATAATATGTTAATACATGTGTGACTAAGGATGGATTCTCAGTCACATTACTCCATGATTTTGACTAAAGGAACAATTACAGCTTTCTTGCTAAAAGCCATGTAGTGTTAATGGGTTTGGTAAGACATTAGGAGTGCTGCCCTGACATTTGTAGTGGCCCCACACTGGGACTCAAATATCCACTATCAGTGTCTTGTCTTGTAAATGTGTCTTCTTGTTGCTCTTTTTACAGAAGTGAAAAGACAAAAATCTATTCCTGAGGATATGAGGAGAGGAACAGATGAGAGAGGATCACCAGTAGACCCTGATATTTTCAGACCATTTGAGGAAGAGGTTTGTCTTTTTGCCTTTGAGGTTTAGAAAACTTGTTCTCTCACTAATAAAGGAAAGCATGACAACTTAAACCACAATGTTCCTAAAATGCAATACCCATCGATGCAAAATGAGAATTATGGTGTGTTCATGTGGATGTCAGGAACTTGGGAAACCATTTTTCAGAGTTGAAAAATGCACAGGAAAGCTCGGAACAACAAGTTGGAAACTCCGGCAAGACAGAGCTGTCTGAGATACTTCTGTTGACGTAAATAGCATCATTAGCCATTAGTAGCAACATGTTAAATTTAACCAGCACAAACCATTATGTAACCAGCTAGTTTGTTTATGTTTATTATCTTTAATTTAAGCTATGATAGTTGTTTATTGAGCCAATTACAAGTTAATCAAACTTCTAACTTGGATGTTCCGAGTTCTGGCACATGTCATGCTTGAGTTTGATACAGGCCTTGGGTTGAAAGTGTGTCTCTTACTTGTCATTGTATTCTGACTTCATTTTGCAAAGATGTTTGACACATCTCATCTGCAAATGACCTGAAGTAGTAAAAAGGGCCCTTTTTTGGACATGGTCAGATTAGGGCTCCATAATTGTGCCCATTTGATCTTTTTAATTTCCTTTTACTCAGCTTTTTACTTCCATCATGTCTTAGATAAATCTATCCAGGGGCACTCTTCAGTCTCTCTATCTAACATTTCCTTTCACCTTGTCCCCAAACCCGCAACTTCCCATTCACTCAAAATGTCCCCTCTTCTCAACAGAGACATCTTAGTATTGATCTTGCACTCTGTCATTTTAATTATAACAGTGGTAGATATCAGCTGCTCTGCAATTTAGATTGTGTGTGCGTGAAGAGTATTCCGACTGACACACACTAGCTCTTATCCTGACTTGTATTTAACTTACAAAGAGTGTGTCTAGAAGAATGCTATTATTTCATTGAGTGTGTGCCATCAGAGTCCATGGGGTGAATCTCCCTTGCACCTTCCACCCCGGTCCTGCGACACACGCACAAATACACAGGCTCTCCTCCTCCTTCCTCGCGCCGGGGCCCCAGGGTTAATGGGTGTTCAACCTTTTCATTATCCCGATCAGCCAAGAATTACCTGCTGAATGATGTTTGCATTAATATAATATATATGGTAATTTCCCTCCTCTTAATTACGGCTGGGCCAGGCGCAGCAAGGGGAGTGGGCTGATCATGTGTAAAATTGATTTGCCAAGGAAAAATATGGTGATAGAGCGAGAGTGTGCAAGGTGGAAGGAGAGGCAGATGCAGTTGGGAATGGGCATCCACACACACACGCGACTAAAACACACATGCACACAGCATCACAGATGCACACCACTGAAAGAGTACAGCGAAAAGTGCTGGCCTGGGTGGAATATAAGGGAAAAAAACTTTCTCTCTCTTCTGCTCACTACTTCCCATTAAGAGAAATGAAGTGCATCAGCAATAAAAAAAATGAGATATTTTTTCAGATGCATCCTCAGTTGTGAATTTGAATAAACATTTTCTTCACTCGGAAGAGTTTCTCTGGAGAATAGGAAGCAGCCAAGAGACAGAGGTGAAGAGGGGTCAGGAAAGCAGTGTATTAAAAGCATATGGTTGTAGGCTGATTAGTTTGTATGTATGCGTGCGTGGATAGGTCTATTAAAATATATAAATTTGCGGTGTATCTGAAATAGCGGAGAGTATTCTGGGAATCCGCAGAGATTAATCTAGCATTTAGTTTAGAAACAATGAGGACTGTGTTTGTAACGTCTTTTTTATTGTGTTGCATCGTACCACATTACACTCAAATGGCAAAATGACTTACTGCATGTTGTTAGATTTAAACTATACAAATGCATTACGTAATTAAAAACACAGCCTGCCATTAGCTGCCTTGTTAGATACAGATCAAACTCATTTAGGCTGTTAATCAACATTGAAATGTTCATAAATGCTGGAATATTTGAACTGTAGCTGTTATTCATAGACTATAAAAACATGTTTGTCTCTTCATGCCTCAGATATCTTTCAGTCTCACATCCATCCTCCTTTTCTTTCATCCTGTGTTAGCACCATTTCTCTTTATCCTTTATATCCATCCATCCTTTTTTCTTTGCTTGTGTTTAAAGCTGTGTCGGCCCATACTTTGCCTGTTCTCCTGACTGTCTCTCCTCTGCCTCCCTCTCTTTGGTCCACAGAAGGCGTTCAAAGACACCAGTCAGTACGTGGTTGGGGAACTGTCGGCGCTGGAGAGCGAGCAGAGGCACATAGACGCCCGAGCAGCACGCGTGGAGAAGAGGCTGCGCTATCTCATGGATACAGGTACCCCAAGCCCAATTACACTGGAAAAAACAGTTTTGGCAAATTGAGCGTACGTGCACACACATACACATTCGCTCTGGGAGTTTCTGGTGTGCGCTTATGTGAGAATCTTTGAAGGCCCCCCCTCCCCGCCCCATTTCAGTTGAATGTTGGGCGACAGAGCGCTGGGTGGATATGAAAGGAGGGGATGGGGGGTGTGAAGGAGGTGGAGCAGGGAGGGAGAGGGAGGGGGCATCAGGGATATGGGGGAGAGAAGGGAGACCTCTCTGGGCTGGGGCGATAAGGGAGCCCTTCATGGGGGAAACGATAACTGGGTGCGATAGCAGAGACCCAGCCCAAGTCTTCACTGCTGCCGTTTGCCAGCGCGGCCCCAGCCAGCCTCCACAGTATTGAACAGTGCGCTCAACCATGCACACATACACGCACACACACACTCCTACCCCTAGTACATATCTGGCCTTCATTGATATGCTGTATAAGGAAAGACGGGGTGAGTTAAAGGGAGAGGCAAAGAAATGCAAGAGAAAAAAAAATGAGTGAGAAACGAGGCAACACAACACGAGCGCTGACACAGTTCACAAATCCACGTCAGGCGCACAGAACCGCTTACACCGCCGAGCATACAAAGTGCAATCTGGTTTGGCAACGGAGCCGAATTCGGAAGGTTTTTATTTAAGATTTGGCCGGGGGTAAAGCCTTGTTAAGACATGAGACAGTGTGCCGAGCCAAAAGAGGGGCCTTGGCTCCGTTAAGTCCCTAACTGAAATTGGAGAATACCATCCCATTTGCGATACTACACTGTCCCAATTCTCACACACTACTGCTGCACGGAAGAAAAAAATCATGGTGTGAAAGTGTGAAAATTTTGTTTGCAGAACATACAACAAGTATTTCCTTTTGTAATATTTAGCCGCTCACATGCTCTCTCTGATATATCTTCACGTAACTTGGTGGATTTAGCCTCTAAATCCCAAAAAGCAACACAGGAAAGGATAGAAGAAATGGTTTGTTGAAAAGGAAAAGCAGTTGGTTTTGATTTGAGCTCACCTTGCCCTATCCCATTTGGGTGCTGATATTGGGACTATCTCTGCTGGGATTGTAGTGCAGCGTTCTTCTTTTTCACCTGCCTCTGTGCGTCTGTGCCCTTTTTCCCTGTTGGAGCGCTGCCATTGTGTCATTCTGAAGGGCTCCATCGTCTTCACCCACTGATAAAGCAGCCACTAGCCAGCGAGACGCCAGGTTATTTACTTTCCAACACCTAGAGCTGTAAAGATTTCTCTTTATACTTGTATCAAAAAATATACCAGAGCCCTTTCCTAAAAATGTTTCCCTAAATCTAAGCAGAAGACACCAGACATTGTAAAACAGACTCACTCAAGTGTTATGCATTTATATAATAATAATAACAGTAATAATAATAATAATAATAATAATAATGTTAATGCCATTTGTTATTAAACTTCTTTTTGACACATGCACAGTTCCATAAAATGTTTTTCATATCTCATTTTGCAGCACTTATCCGCGAGACTCATCCAATAGGTTATGGATTGCGCCTTTAGGCCCAGGTCTGGAGGCATCAGAGCGAGATGTGCCAATGACAGGTGGTCACTAAAGTAACCTTTATCACCTCAACAGCCGAGGTCACCTTTCTATACACTGTCATAGATGATAGATATTTTTCTCTCAACCGTGACCAGCTGATTGAAGCTGTGGCCCATTGGCTGTAAGCAAAAACATCTGCTATTGATCCAGTGCATCTGACTGCTGCCTGCACACTACAGAGGCACAAAAATAAAACCAGTTAGACAGTAACAAAACCATTTTTTTAAATGACAACTACCAGTAAGCTCTTCCAGTGGGAATTTGTTTGAGTTTACGTGATCCAGGGAGAAAGGAACAGTGCTCCAATCAGGCTAATAATCTGTATTCTTGGTATTTAGCACTAGTGCTAAATGTTTGCTGTGCTAGTTGCTAATAAACTGAATAAAACCTGAATTATGTTAGGAACACTATATTTTCAGTGAAAGTTTGTAAACCCTGGTCAAAGGTGGGACTCGCCAAGTGGAATTACATTTCTTCTAAAGCCTGGGAAAATGTGTTTTGTGACAGATTGAGAGTGGTGCAGATGATGTGGCGGTGGTTTGGGTGAGCTCAGTGTGCAGTGGTGCCAGGACATTGCACACAGCGGCAGGAGCGATGGACAGATGTGAACAGACAGGCCGACTGACCCATGACTTAATGCTCATTTCTCTGATCTATGACTCGGCCTGAGCTCAGCTCTACTGCTCCTCCAGATTGACTTGAGCTCACACTTCCACTTGTTGTCACCTTGTCCGAACCCTAGATCTGTTTGTCAAACCCACACAAGCAGTGAATACTTTAGTACACTTTAGTAAAAAAAAAAAAAGTCACTGCAATCACCCGTCAATCAATTTATTAATGGATCTTGCCATTTCATGCTTCGTAAATACAGTATGTATCATGTCATTCCTGAACATAGTCACCACCTTAAATTTCTTGTTTTTGGCTTGTGTTTTTTCCACACATATCCTACTCTCACTCTAGGTTTGGGAACAATGCATCTTTCCACAGCACTTTCTATTGCGCCATGGCCCTCCCTAGATGAATCCAAAGTAATTGGGGTGGTTAATTTATTTACTCAGAGGCAGTTCACAGCACATTAAATAATAGAGATAATTGAACAAGAATTGTCAAGTGTCTTCTGATATCAGACACATTACAGGAGGGAGTGTGCATAAAACTCCATTTCTATGCCCCCATTGTTTATGGTAATTAAGTACACAGATTTATTCCTTGGTTGCCTTCCAAGCTTATGGCAAGCGCCATTGTTGTCTTCTATTAATATGTAATCAGTAAATAGTTTAATTTTCTAATCTGCGGTTGGAGAATTCACTTTCTAACAACTCTTAATTACTGCTGGGCTCTAATGAGTCTCGCCATGCCGACACAGTCAGCCAATCACAGGCTGCGGCTGAGTCGGGGGGGATTTGAATTCCTGCAGCAGCCCCCCTCCACTAATGAACTTGTTATTCTTGCACCACTGGGAGCACTGTCCTTCACATGTGCAGCACTATGAGAATGTACTTCTGACAGCCCAGCAAATATTTACAGATGAAGATTATAACAATGTACCTCAAAATGCTTATCCTTATACCTAATTTCACGTGATATTAATAGAAAAAATATATTTTCTACCAATGGTCTTTAATTCTAGAGCATCTTATTGTTTTAGTCAGTTTATATACCTCTATATTTGGCTAATTTATTTAAGTGTTCTATGGTATAATAGGCCATGGTCACAATGCTCTTGAACTTTGTTAATATTCTAAATCCATTTTTGATGTAATTACTCAAAATATCTCCACAAGCTGTTATTGAAACTTGAGCTGTAGCTAGAAAAGGAGCATGTCTCAGCCTTAGCTGGCCTCACCACACACACCTGCCACAATGGATGCAATTATCCAAATAATGACATTTAGCTGCACTGCAAAGCTGCCCTCACATACTGTACATTTGATTAGAGATAAACAAGAAAAGACATGAGTTTTCCCAGATTAACATGTGTTTAAAATCTTCACTCCACAACAATAAGATTGACACTGGCTTTTTATGGTGCTTTAATCTGCCCCTGTGTCTGAAAGACACTGAGAGAAAAATGGCACAAGGCTTAAAGGTCCTATATTATGCAAAATCGACTTTTAGGAGCTTTTAACCGTGTTCTAAAGTTGTTTATACCTCAAACTCGTTTTGTTTCATTCGGGCATGTTTGACTAAATAATTATCTTGAGCTATATAGTACTCTCCAAAAACTGAAAATGGATTGACCATTGGATTCGCCTATAAGTGATGTCATAAACTAGGGCAAACGGGAGCTCCACAAAACAGACAGCTTGTTTTAGATAAATATTGTGTCCAAAATGGCGCAAAAATATAGCAGCTTTAATGTACCTTCACTCTGGAGCTGTTGGCGGCCATGAACATTCAGTCGTGCAAAACAAATGCCTGTGGATCACATCTTCAGGAGTTCTATTATAGTATATAATAATAGTGTATACCCTACCGTTGTTGAGCATTGATAAAAATGGATGTCCCACTTTTTAGAGTCATGACATGGATGACCAACACCTCAAAGCAGGCTAAAAAAAAACCCAGTAGCAAACATTTATCCAGAAGAAAACATTTTAGATAATACGCTATTAATTAATTTTTCTTCTTATGTTCATCCTCGTTATTGGTCACTGGTGGCTGGATATCCCTGCAACTTTAGGCCTAAGGCTAGGTACACACAAATATTTACTTGTCAAATAAATAAACAAAAATATTCATTTCCTGTTGGGTACCCCTTTACATTCAGCCTGTTGATTAGCTGTGCAGTGCTCCATTTTTTGTTCCTTACCGTCATGTGAGCAGTCGTCTCAGTCTCTTTTCCCATGCCTGTCGTCCTAATCCAGCATTGTGGCAGCATCAGTATATTGTAGTTTGACTAAAGATTTAAGTCGAGCTACATGAGTGGCATAGGGACTCGCTCACATATGCACGCGCACGCATATATCGAGCCCTCGCCAAACACAAACAGCCTAGCAGATTTAAGTATATTATCGGGGCAAGTTCTTTCACAAACGTATTGCAGAAGAAGCTTAACATTAATTATTGTAACTTTGGACAGATTACATCCATGCCCGCCTTGTAAGCGCAGGCAGGCTCATCTTGACCTCCTATACGAGAGCTTAAAGACACAAGAATGGCATTTTACCAACTTTAATGGGATAACCAGTCTAATCTTTCAGCACTGAGAGAAGAAAAAGTGTTGAGACCGTAATACCCCTCCCCAGTTCACAGACTCAAAGATGGAGGCAAGAGAGGGAGGCTATAATCTGCACTCCCTTTGTTTTCAAGGTGCTTGATTAATTCACCTTAGTCTTTTCACTTGACAATAACCTGTTAATGCTTCGTAAGTACAATGTATTGCGTAACAAGTATGTAAGAGATACTGAAATAATCCCAGTCAGAGGATATTTGGGGTATTAGTGAGAGTTTGCTGTCATCTTTGAAAGTCAGACACGTTTCAAGAAAGTAACACTGTGGACTTAAAATGGATTACCGTGCCAGACAAAAATAAGTACTTTTTAACCATATGTAATGCGAGTTTATATTAGGGTATGTGATCAAAGTGTTGGCTGTCGTCATGGTAACAAAGGAAAACTCCATTCCAATCATATGGATAAGTATTAGGACCGAGGAATGTGTTTGTGGTCATCTTGGATTCCCTTAAGAGGCAAATGCACCATTCTTCCCTATGGCGAAGAAAAGAAATCTAGGGATCACTTCTTTCTGCCTTTTTCTTTCCTTTGAGGGGCCAAAATAAAGGATTTGGGCCTTTTTTTTGTTTTGTGTGAAAATGCATGTGTGTGACTTGAGAGTTCAACTGGGTCAGAACACAGATTAACCCTAACCCCCTCAATGCCCCCCCTCCCTCAACACACAGTCAGATACACTCCGCTTCCCATTCCCACTGCAGCCTATAATCTCCTCGGCCATTTGAATGTTTGAGCAGCAAAACAATTTCATTAGACAACTTGCAAGGGCCGCGTTTGGAGCTTCTGTGTCCGTCCCCAGCCCCACCAGTGACACCACCCTCCGTCCCAGATGTGCCACCCCTCCCCTCCCCTCCCCTGGCCATTTTCTCCAGCTTGGTGTCAGGCTTTCATACATTCTTTAACAGTGGGGATGAAAGGGGATTTTTAGGAAGATTAGGGAACGGGATCCTCAAGGCATTGTCTGAGAATCTTCAGATAAAATGAGCCGGGTGGATGGAGTCAACGGGTGGGACCAGGGGAGGAAGGGTCTGTCGCAGAAGGAGGGAAAAGGTTGTTGCTTCTCGCACCCTTTCCTGAGCTAAACAACTAACTCTGATTGGTTGCTTCATTGCTTTAACTTTTTTATTCCTCTTTTATCTCTATCCAATCGTTCTGTCAATTTTAAACCAATTAAACTTGTCCGGGCCCGGGTCACACACTCCTCCCTTCATTGGGCTGCCAGCGATAGGGCCGATTAACATTTTCAGCCGAGCGGGGGAGCGAGGAGGGGGCTGGCGTGGGAGAGAATTGGGAGGTGGACAATAGGCGCTTATGATAATCTGCTCTTTATTGGAGCATCCCGCCAAAGCTTTCATCCGCCGCCTCTGCCCGAGACACCATGTAGCAGCCGGGCCAACAAACCACGCTATGTGCTGCCAAATGCATCGTCACACACAACAAACTCACAAACTGTATTCACTACTGCATCGAACAGAGACACACAAGTTTCAGATAAACAAAGACATTTGTTTCAATCGGGCATAGGGCTTGGACCTTACACTCAGAGTTCAAAACACACTGCAAGTAAATACAGTAAAAAGCAATGTTTGACTTTATACCATAGCAGGGATACACTTGTCAGTCTTGGCAATAGGGCTTCATTCTATTTGAAAAACATGCAATATATGACTAGTAATATTTAGGTATGCTTTATGGCATTGTGATGTTAACTAATCGTATCAATGTAAATTTTAAGCAGAAATAGAAATCACAGTTTACTGCTGTGGGATATGATTTAAAGACTTGGCACATTTTCATTTTTCTTAACAGTTCATTTTGTCTGGCCTAAAGGATGCATTTTTACAAAGGGGAGAGTCACTGTTGATTATTTGTTTTACAAACTACTGCCCTGTTTTATAATTTAATTTCTACCTTGCAGTCAATTAATCAAGGCTTTCTTATGGTAACTGATGTGGTGGCACTCAACAATGCAGGTTAATGACAGAGGTTTGGCCTGTAATTACACCATTCAGTTGCTAACACAGCTGCTCGCCATGCTACCGTTGTCATCACCCCCCTCCATACACACTTTTCCCCCATTTCCCATTGTAATGAGCACTCCAGGCTACAAATACCAACAGCTGTCTTTCCCAATACATTACCATTTAAATATCTATTTAAGCTATGCAATTTTGCAGTTGTGTATTGAATCGAAAGCTCCAGGCAGCGGTGTGGCAGCAGTGTTGTGGTGGTGTCACTTGTAATGTAATGGAGAGTCAAATTAGAAAGGCCGTGGGATTTGTTTGTCATAGTTTACAAACACAGTGGGGGAAATTGGGCCAATTAAGAAGGATATGTCAACATATCTAATATAATGTAGACATGAGGAAATTGCATGGCAAAAACAGCTCACAAAAATACAGTATAGGCAAAGAGAAACAATGTGGTTTTTGTACCAGAAATGGTAGCATACATTGCATAGAGGTGTTCTTTTTAATGTCACTTGCAGCAAGTCTCAGAAAACATAAATGAATAAATAAAATTGCGTAAAGGCCCAACAGAATATTAAAAGTACACGGGAGCCCAGTTGCTTAATAGGGATGACTAATGTTGTTAGTGAAGCTATTACTGGTCCACAGATTAATTCATTAGGCAAATTTATCACTCGCCTCCCCTCGGCCTCCCGTCACAAGGCGTG
This sequence comes from Philypnodon macrostomus, assembly GCA_036025475.1. Taxonomy (NCBI): domain Eukaryota; kingdom Metazoa; phylum Chordata; class Actinopteri; order Gobiiformes; family Eleotridae; genus Philypnodon; species Philypnodon macrostomus. The sequence goes on along the minus strand of JAVQKC010075218.1, from coordinate 5,452 downwards.
TAATATGACACCACTCAAATTTGTTCCAACATCTACCCCAGGGGGTCAAGTCCCCCCCAACGTCACACATACACACACCCCTCTCTGCTAATGGGGCAGGCGGAGCCACTTGTGCCAATAGATAGCAGCTGTCTGTCAGCAGTGGGTTTGCGAGTTCTCCACTGGGGGTTATCACAGCTCCCTAACACCACACAGATTTGTTTAGTCTAGGGATCCAAAAGTCCCAAAATCTATTTAACATAAAATAATACAATGTCATAGCGCTTAATTATTGGCACACATTATACTGTGCACATGGTTCATACTTGTTTGTGTTGACATGCACAGAAGAAAACCAACGTGCCAAAAGTGTGGTTATTTAACAGTGCTACATATATCATTGCAGGCTAATAAACACAACTAATAATCATGATTTTAGCCATCTTATCAATTTTCACAACACGAGTCAAAAATAAGCAACAAACTAATGGGCCAGGTAAATATGGACATGTCTTTGCCAAGTGTTTTGGTACACCATTTAAATCTTTTTTACTGTACTGTTCAAAATTTACATTAAGAGAAATAAGATTGCCCTTTCCAATTCGAGTGGACCAGTTTATTGATTGATTCTAAAAGCAATCAGTAAGCAATATTTTCATTCTCACTGCCTGTAAACATACTGATTGTGTATTCCCTAATGACCCTAATGGAGTTGATTGTTGAGCTGTCACACCAACAATTAACACTATTCCCATTACCCAGGTGTTGAAGTTTGCTTTAGCCCTAAATCAACATGTGCTCCTCCGCCTGTTGTAAGCCCTTGGCGTGCTTCACACCTCACATTCTCCATGGACTAAACTACCTGACTTAACATTGGCTTAGCTTCACCAAGCCCTAGCTTAACTCTGAGCTTTCACACTGATCCTATAACAATGTTTTTAGTTCTGGGGCTGAGTGTGGTCAAGGAAAATGCCCAAGCAAATTCCCTCACTTGAGAGGGACAAGACCGCCTTTACATGTATAGGGCTGGGAATCACAGGGTACATCACGATTCGATACACTGCTCACGATACCGATAATATCACAATATGGCGATACTGCGATAATGGATATATTGCACATGACTTTTTTTTAAGGGAACAACAGTATTTAAATTGTATTCCAATAAATGTATTATCTTTTTTGCTAAATACAGTTAATTAAATAATTAGAACAGTGAATACTTCAACCGTATCTCACAAACAAGTCCACTTTCTCAAAATAGGAAACAAAATTTTGTGAAATATACAAAAATTATTGATTCTGATTAATTCTGATATTGACACAGTGGCCTGCAATCTCAATACAGTATCAGCAAAAAAAAAAATCACAATGTATCGGAATATCGTTATTTTGTCCCACCCTACATGTATTCATATCACATATTTTTGACATGCCTTATTTGAATTTGAGTATTTTTTTTTTCTGATCCATTAAAGAATATCAATTACCAAATTACAAAAAAAAGTTTTACATGTACTGTAGTTGTAACAAAATTTAGACTTTAAATACGCTGAACATTGAAACTACTAAATATTCAACCTCCCAGCAATTTGCCAGTCACTGTTTTTTTACATTGAACCTTTAGAGGGGCATATCGCTGTCCCTATAAAGCATAATTGTACAATGGTTTATCAAACAAGAATTTAAGGCACTTAAGGTCCCAGAAAAAGTAGAACGAAACTTGAATGGTTTACTGCAGGAGTTGCAAACCATTTATCTTGTTATCCATGTTCTATGTACTCCACCTCTCTGATCTTTTTATAATAGAAGTGTCCCAAACAGATGGGTTTCTGCATAGCTGTACACATGATGTAACCCTCCTCCTCTCCACCCGTGCAGCTAGGCGACACTCTCAAGAGGAGCAGTCAGAGGAGAAAACGAACCCATGCCCTAACAAATACATGAAGGTTTGGTTTAGCCTAAATCCCACAGATAATGGCTACTGTGTCAAAGACTAAAGATTGCAGGAGGGTGGTGGTGGATGGAGTGGGGGGGGGATTACTGTGGCGTTTTGCATCAGTTGCTTTCTGCTGGGTGGCCCTGTCAAAAAAAAGAGGAAAGAACGGAGGGAATGAGTGCAAAAGAGAAAAGCATTTAACGCGGTACATTGAGAAGAAGAGGGCTCTTAATGCCATCAAAGCAAGGGGAGAAATCACCCATTCATTTATTCTGGACCCACACACATGTATGCATACACAAGCTCAGGGCGGGGCAATATGAAATTTATATTATATCAACGTATTTTTCAAAATTGTGATTATATAAATATATAATCATTATATAATTGTTCCTTTTTATAGTGTTTTGTAGTAACATATTTGATTTTGAATACTTAAGGGTTTATGTAGAAAAAAGAAATCCATTATAGTTGAGGTCCAACTGCAGATGTTTTTATATACACGCAAACAATCTATATAAATAAAAATGAAATAGTCAAAATAAAGAAGAATATATAGTCAAAAGGTAGTTAAGAAAACTTACTGGTAAGAAAACTTAAATGTGACTGAACTTAAGAAAACTGTAAATCAAATCATCACTAAGTGCACCATGGATTTGTAGATTATGCAGTACAAAAACTCAATGTTCATACCAAAATGCAGTTTATGTGATTAATTACATTTTTGCCTCTCCTGACCTGGCTCCCACTGCATGGCAGAATAACTAAAAATACTAATAAACTTGTTTAACGAAAATAGACAAATATCTCCTACACTAAGAATAAAAGGTCTTTACTAAATGAGCTTGTATATTGCCCAGCCCTACCTTTGTGATGTATTCACTTACATCTGGTCAACCTTGAAAAACACTGCTTCAAGGTTGACAAAATGTTACCTCTGATCCCCTTGTGAACGTGTGCAAGTGCAAATGTGCGTCCCGTTGAACCCAAAATGATTTGTGCGTGGATTGAATTATGGGCCTGACGTGAGGTGGAAGAAAAAAAAATTTGCCCTTAGATTGGAGAGGAGTGGCAGATGACTGGGCTTTTCATAGAGCGATAAGAACTGATGGAGAGGTTAATAAGCTACACACCCAGGTCATCGCAGGCTTTTTACTGGATATAGAGGAGAAAGGAGCGCTATGATGAGGCACAGAGCTGTGTGTAGGGCTCTAAAATGTAAGGCAAAGGACCCAAGTATATCTACTATACAACATTTACTAAAAGATCCTATAAAAAGTTTGTTTTTATATCAAATTTAAGTCTCACTCATACAGTCTTTAAAGATGTTTATGGGCATTTTTTTTTGTTAACTTAGGGGTGTCCAAAACTGTGGGCCGTGGGCCAAATGCAGCCAGCAGACACTAAGTAAAGAAAATGTATGGCCAGAAAACAGATACAACCAAAGGGACTTTTGTTGAAGTGAAATGGGTCACCTCAGAGAGTGGCCCTCATTGGCAATTTTTAACAATGTGGCCCCCAGTGAAAAAAGTTTGGACACCCCTGACTTAGAAGCTTCCTACAAATGAAAAAAAGACAATGCATATCTAGCAGATACTAGCTATACACCATTATTATTATTTCTGTAACTGTGTGCCCTATTTCTTTGTAATCAAAGCTTGTGTTTTATTATTGCAGTTAAAATCTTCCTCATCTTAATGTCATGTAAAACCAGCACCATGTTAATTATATGCAAGTACACAAGGCTCATTCACAAAGTAGAGTATTTTTCCCTCCTCTTTGCTGTATAACCTGAGGCTATAGGCTGGTCTCCCGCTGAGCATAAGACAAAACCCTTAAAACACAAAAACACACTAATCTCTGTCCTTTTCTCACTCACTGATTTTCTCTCTGAAACATATGGTGACAGCTGTTTTTCTTAGAACAGGCTTCACACTTTTTGGACATTCCTTGGAAGAACAGATAACCAAAAGCAAGCAATTCAGACTGAAATAAAAAAACACTATTATAATTATTGAAATATAGGTAAGATATAAAATTATAAACTCTGTGGTTTTGGAGTTTTGTGGGGTAAATCACAGATAAAGCAGCTGTGTTCTGGAACAGATTTCTGGGCAGGTGCTTTGGGCCCAGCTGCTGCACCACAGGTTCTCTGGGCTCAGTCTTGCACAGCTTGCAGAATTGAAGTGTGTTTTTTTTTTAACAATATAAATGTTTTCAAATGTCAAACAACAAGGTTCATAGGCTTTTAGTAGTGTGTGTTATATTTGATCTCTTAATGGATGTTGTGGCCAATCAAAGAATCTTTCTTAGTGGTTATAAATTGAAGCTTTTTCCCTCTGAGAGCATTAGTGCTGGTTTGCTTGAAGAAGCTTTGCCTCTTAGGTCTAATGGAAGACAGAAGCCAAGGTCTAGAGCACCTATAGGCCCTTCTGTGAAGAATGGTGAAAGGCACCAGGCAGGACCCTACATGGGGTCTCGCTTGTGTCCTCTCCCCCCTCCACACCTATCCTTGTCCCAGGGCTAATAGGGAGCTCCCCATCACCCACTCACCTTAATAATAAAAGAGAGCCCCCTGTGGAAAGCAGCTAGCATGAGCCGGTTGAAGATCACGCCGTTAATAGGATGATGCCTTTTTGCCTTTTGTCATGAGATTATGAACGGGGATAGCCTCTTCTCTCGCTCTTCTTTATACTCTCCCACACACAGCTATAGGCGTCCTGGAGGACCCGTTGACTTGGAGAGGAGACAGGCGTAACGGCAGCTTTGTTCCTCTGCTTGTATGGTAAAAGACTGGCTAATGAAATACCTTTTAGGGGGTATCAGCAGGTGAGCTCCCCAATCAGACTGCCTGCAAAAACACACACAGGCGTACACATATTGGCTGCCTCCCCTCGTCTGCCCCCTCTCGCCATATTAATTACTGAAGTGCTCTGGCCTTGCAGAAAAGCTCTCGGTTCTGCCGCTCTTTTCCCCCCCTCTTCACCGACTACACAGCCACATAGACCTGAGATAGCCTAAAGTGGGGGGTTGCAGCAGAAAAGGCATGATGATAATAGTAGTAATGAACACACTGACAATAATGAGAAAGGTAATTGAGAAATGGTGTATGGCAGGCCCTCATGATTTTCCTTTTTCAGCCCCAAGCCAAGTGGGGACAGGTTGAAAATCATCTTATTTAGAGCCCAGTTAAATGCTTCTTATGGGGCATTAAAGACAGCAGTGGTTTTTGACAGTGAAGAATGAGAAGGCTGAAAAAGTGGGCAAGACCTAATATGTTCAGATTTGAGTTTTTCAGGTTGTGTGTATTGACCTTAAGTGGTCTGGTCAACACGTTCAATGTGTTGGCCAGGATATTTTTGAAAGACATGATTTGAAAGACTTGATTCAGATCTTCCTGTCAACGTCTCAATAGTATGTACAGTGAAGAAAACAAGTATTTGAACACCTTGCTATTTTGCTATTTCTCCCACTTAGAAGTCATGAAGGGGTCTGAAATTTTCATCGTAGGTGCATGTCCACTGTGAGAGAGAT
>JAVQKC010075210.1:0-17082 GCA_036025475.1 Philypnodon macrostomus | reverse complement strand
GGTACACTGTGGAGAATCACTGTACCAAGTTTCATTGCTCTCTGCCAAAGTAAGTGTGTCCAGGGTCCCATAGGGTTCATAAACATGGGGGCGCTATAGAGGCATTCTTTATTTGACCTCTGTATTGTGCCTATGTACATTAAATATACACTAGCCTGGATCACTGTGCCAAAACACATGCGATTTTGTTTATGTTCAGCAGGATTAATGGCAGGATCTGTGGACGCGGACCAACGTGATTCCATAATATGGTTGTTTTGCCGTTATAATAAGTAGTGAAATATTCAGTGGTAATAAATGTGATTATAAGGATTTTAAATGGGTATATTTACTGTTGCAAAAATGTCCAATGCACACCTTCTCAAATGAGTGCTAGAGCATAAAGCATGTCATGGCTGATAATCCTGCAGAAAGCTGACCTTTACCATAGAGCAGCTGTGATGGTGACTTTAAAACATTTTAGGGTGCTTTTAGGGTGAATATATGAGTTTGAAAAATGCCATTACAAAAAGAGGACAAAACACAATCATGCAAGAGATATGCCGGTGGCACTTCTTGCTAACTGATGGAAAGTGTGTGCCTTTCTAAGCCTCAGACATAGCCTGACTGTGAGTATTAAGGAAATGGCAGTAGAATGGATGATGGCAGGGTGGAGGACGCCTCGGCAGGCTTTGTATTAGGTTAGGGCTTTAACATCAATATGGGGCAGTACACTGAGCCCAAGGCTTTCCTAAAGACATCTCTCTCTGTCTCTGCTTATGTCTCAAGCTGTCATTTATACTTTATCTTATAACACTACTGATGTTCCCTTGTGCCAGTCATTGCTTAACCATTTTCATAATTACAGGCTCCCCCCGTGTGGATCTGGCATATAATGAGGAGATGAATTCATGTGTGTGATGTTAAGTGCTTTTCTTTTGGCCAAGCGTACAAAATCAAGTGGATTTAGCCTCCCACACAGTCAAGAGTAAGAGTGGTCATGTGGTCACGGCTCACACCCATCTCGTACAAACACACTAAAGCACATGTTGGTCTAAAGCACCAGCAAAAAATATTTCATCTTCATTTATGTCATGAAACATATTTAATCAGTTTGTGTTGAATACAACTGGCACTATTATACTCATGTTCTAATGTATCAGACTATAATACATTATTCTATAGACCCTTTCAAAGTTTGTAAACAGAATGTTCTAAATTCTGGAATGGAGGCAACTGGAGGTAAGACCATTATATATTTTCAATGGAGAAATTAGCATTAGCCACAGAATTTTGTGCCTGGTTAGGAACAATTAGTGAATGTACCTCATATTGTATGTTTATTTAATGTAACAATTAGTAACAGTTAGCATTTTGACTTCAGAATTATTCTATCTATACGTTAACTCCCTTTTGCTCCAGTCGCCTCCATTTCAGAATTTCGAACATTCCATATGAGGGGTTTAATGGGTAATTCTAATATGTTTTGGGTGATTTGTAAGTCACTGTTATAAAAGACATACTCATACTAAGCCATACTCATAGTCAAATGTTTATTTATCTGCTGAAAGTTAACTGCACATTCTTCAAACTATAAAAACAGCATTGCAGATCTAAACAACACATGGCCTGACATTTAACATTTATATAACAACCATCTCCATAACTGCCATGTAAACACTAAGATAAAGAAATAAGGCCTGGATATTCAGTAACTGCTGCCGGCTATCAGACCAATAACAAGATTCTAATTTTACTCACCAAAAACAAAAAATTAACAGAACACAATGTAAGATTTCATCCAAAAAATCCCAGCCTCGTTTCATTTAGAGGAATAATTGATAATCAAAGATAGCCAATGAAATATTTCCGTTCATCCCGAGTGCAAACCCTCCTCAAACCAGCCATGTTGGATTAAGTCAAACTACACTCATTGCCCCCTAATAGGGATATATAGAAACAAATAACATAGAGTTATTATTTTAATGATTTGTTTTCCTCTGCCCAGAATTGTGCATGCTCTCACAAACACACAAACCTAAAGTAAACAACCTAGTTCCAGTTGTCTCACAATTGGACCTTGATGAAGAGAACGCAGGTGAGAGTGCTGTCTGTTGCCCCTTGTGTTCAGGCCATTGCCTTTGATTACTTCAGAAACAAATGCAAAGCCAAGGACAAGCCACTTGGTTTTGTCAGATGATTTAGGCAGACTCTCGAAAGTCCCTTCTCTGCTGGAGGTTGCATGTCCTTGATAAACGATCGTCTGTCCTTTTGTGACCCATTCACCAGCTGCTACCTTCTCTTTAATACTCTAACTGTGTCAGGCTTCGGAAATATCATCTTCTGATGCTTCTTGAAGTCATTTATGCATTATTAGTTTAACAGGGACAGTGTACATCAAATAACATTTGTGTAAATGCACCAAATGTATCCAAACAACTATTTTCCATCTGTAGTCCCTGGACAGATCTTAAATAGTCATCCTTAAGACAAGATAACAGTCCATAAAACAATTTTGTATGCAGAGGGAGACCTATATTTGAAACACAGGTTGTATCCACGTAGAACCATTAAAGTGTAACCAGTGTGCTGCAAAATAGACTGCTTGGGATACTATGATTTCATCTTCTCACTTCTATTCACTTCTAAATCGTGATTAATCTGTATCTATGCATTGACATCCTTAAGTGAAATCCTTGACATTCTCCTTATGCATGAGGCTGTTTAACTTATCAACACTGAATTAATAATGTTTACGGTGAGTCTATTTTTGTGCAAGCTACAATTTCCACTAAAGCAATATTTAACACGCAGAGACAATTGTGGGTTTGTATAGAGCTAATTAAAAGTTGAAGATCTGAAGTTTAATTAGATTTTGTATGGGGAAATTTCCATAGTTGAGATATGCATGATGACTTAACGGTTCAAAATAAAAGCCTGCATAGCCTCCCCCATTATACCTTGGGTGCACACTAAAAGGGGAATGGGGGCTGGTGAGGCAGATTTGGGGTATTGTAAAACCACAAGATTTTATACAGTGCATCTTTTTGAATCCGTCTAAGCAATCACTGGCACACAGAACTCAAAGGAATGATTTAAATTTAACACATGCCAAATTTGTTCAAAAAGAAAATCATGTTCAGTCATTAACTCCCACAGCTATGTATTCAAAGCCAACATGTGGATCATGCAGGTTTGTTATGTGCCTGATCTAAGTGCTCTTATACAACATGCCCAAATGAATCACCACTTTGGCATATTGAGTATTGACTTTTTGTTCTCTCGCCCGTCAAACTGTGCGTGTAAAATAGCACCCGCTGCAGAATTAATATGGATTTGATTAGCAATTATTTGAAGTTGAGATATTGTTTTTTCCGTTGAGTGAATTTGTCCTCAAATACCACCCCCAATCCTTTAACAGAAGCACCGTCTTGACTTCATCAGACATTCTATGGAGCTCTCTTGTTCCCTTCAGTTCAATTTCTTCTTGTGATCTCCGACACCGCTGTTCCACATTGTATCATTTATTTTCCGTTGTCTTTCATTATGCACTCTTCACCTGTTGTCTTGGGGAGGCCTGACCTGTTTGCTGTCCCTGTGATGTTTTAAAACGATACGCTCACCTTCAGCCTTTCCTGTTGAATACTTGAAAAGGCATCTCTGAAGGAAATGTGCACAACAGGGCTTTCCTCCTATTGCACTAATGCAGTTAAAATGGAGGCGCCTTAGATGCCCTTTATAACCTTTTTACCCCATGGAGCCAAAATCTTGGGTTCTTTAAACTGAAAATAAGTGAAATCACACAATATTAAAAGAGACATACAAACGGTCAAATGGAAAGGAAATAACAGAATCTATAAAAGAGGCTGCTGGTGGTTTTTGTGGGTTGAGATTTGGTGGCTTTAGCTCTAGTTACTCACATCAAATCAGATACATTTGTGTGAAAGGAAAAATAATGGCTTACAAAAGATTTGTACGGCTCATTTGTCATCTTTTTTTGATACGACATCATTTATCACCTCTGTAGAAGCTCGCTTAAATTGAACTTTTGTTAGCCAACTCTAACAATGTCAGACTTTTAATGTGGTCCTTTGCCGATAAAGTTAACATAGTGTTTGAAGACACCATCAGAGTGAGACGCGGTGGGAGATGAGTGAAAAATGGCAGGTGATTAAACTGTTTGAGAGCCGTGTCATTCCTGTTTGCTGGCAAAGCAGTGCTTTAACAACATTACTATTGCCAAGAGCTAATGAGCTTTTTAGTGTGGCTGCTGGCACCAGGAGACTTAGACAAAGATGTTTATTTATATGACAGTGCACACACCATTTAATGGTGGATATTGTGTCACTACTGAAAGTATAAGCCAAAAAATATGGTAAACTTGGTAAATCATATATATCCCAATTGATAAACAGTTAAACGGGTAAACGGATTGTTACTATAGGCTTTTGTATCATATATCATATAAGAAACATAATGGCATATGGCCTAATAGTAAAGGGACCCTTTAGATAACCACATACCTCAACATATACTAGTAAATAATAGTCATGGAAGCTCAGCTATGTATTTAAATCCCTCTGTCTGAAACCTGGGCGTCATTTTAGAGCCACAATTTTCTTATGATCAACACATCACCATGGTCATGCAATCGTGTTTTTATCAAATCAGAAACATAACTAAAATCAAAAGTTTCTTATCTCCTGCCAATCTTGAAGAAGTTATCCATGCTCTTGTCTCCACTAGACTCGATTACTATATTTATTTTTTTATTTAAGTCCATTAGTCGCCTTCAACTCATCCAAAACTCAGCAGCGAGAATTTTAACTGGTTTGAATAGACAATTTTAATAAGATTCTATCTGTAATATCAAGCCTGGATTTTTAAAAGTGGATTAACTCAAAAGTAGTCAGAACACTTATAATATCCTCTCATATCTGTTATTGTGTACATACTGAATGTGTAGTCATGCTGTGGTTGACGATAGCAGTAAAAGTTCATTTTTAGCTGACATATATAATTTAACGTTACTGAATTTATAATTAAATAAAAAGAAAACTGTATATGATCTACAAAGTTTTGGTCTCTACTCTATACTTTTTAATTACACAGTTTATACATTTAATTTTTTTATATGCAGTCCCTTTTTATTGAGTCTCTTCTGCTATGCTTGCACTCTTCTTTGCATCAATAGAAGCACATGATGATAGTCCCGCTAAAACACATTTGGTCTTAACTACCTCGTTTATTGATTTAGACTAATATAGCTAATACATTTTGTCCAAATGGGCTTGTGTATCCTTAAATGCAAGCTCAACATTTCTGCTCACTCTGCACCTCTGGCCCTCAGCCCCTTAGCTACTTTTCTTTTAGAATTATGATTCTAAACTTGGCTGAAAGCTGTGCCAAATGTGGCGACCTGGCTCGTGCCCGTGCTTGATGACATTGATTGGCTAAGTAAGTGAGACGTCTGCCTGGTCATTCTACGGCCTTGCTGACCAAGGATCACAGACATGTCTGTGCGAGCCCATCAGACCTCATTATCCAGCAGCAGGAGAGACACAATGGCCCCAAAGGACACACAAGTAGCAAATCACCTCATTGCAGTGTTGGAGAGCCTTTCCTCTGACTCTGTTCTTGATGAGGAGCAGCCTATAGAGAAAGAGCACTGTGAGGAAGTCGTAATAACCTTTTCATTGGCATCACTTAAAGACAATATATTGTGGGATATGCATGACCTAGCACTATCACAATGCAGTTCAGTTCTTTCTTCCATTATCAGAACTTTACAGAGACTTCCAAATGAAGCATGCCATTCATTTGGCCCCTGAATCAATCAGTATGTAATGGTTCTTATTAATTATATTGGTGGCATGGTAATATTTCTCTCATAGGTAAACATTTTATCTGCAAGATTTTCACTTCCCTTTAGGATTTCCATGGTCACAGCAAGTCCTCCTATCAATTCATTTGGCATAGGTTTTACACTGGATGCCCTTCCTGAAATAACGATTCCCATTTAGTCATACTTGGATGAGCATTAATGACCTTATACCATATACTGCACTGTAACAAGATAAAGAGATTATCTCTTCATCAACCTGTTAGTTAGTAGGATATATCAGCCATCAAGTCAACATTTTGATCTCAGTGTTGATGTATGTTTCAATGGGTTTGATAAGTGCCAAAATGTAATGGCTTGATGACTGGTTCGGGGCATCTCTAAACTTATGGGAGTGTTCTGTCTCTATCAAAGGTGGTGAACCGGTGACAGGCGATGTACGAGTGAAGACTGTAGACCAAAGTGATGAAGGTTTTGCAAAGCGCCAAAATACACTATGCGTTCATGTGAGTCATAATAAAGACCCAAAATAGACCATGTTGTCCTATCTGTGCTACAGTGCTGGAAACCCCATTACTGCAACACTTCAGTATTAGTAAGTTAGACATCTTTGCATCTGCATCGAAATAACCCAGAAGTGCAGTGTACAGAGCCTCAAGCTGTTTTGGGAAATTGTGCTCTTGTAGAAAAACATTAATGGTTCAATTGTCGATTTTTACCACAAGTGGGGAATTGAGTGGTTTCCAGGACATATTTTATGCTGATTGGCATTAATTACACATTTGATGCAACAAGTGTTTTCTTATATATGCAAATAGAGACTGGAAAAATAACAGAGAATATGAAAGGATTAAAAATTGAAGTAAAGGCTTTTTGTCTAAAGGCATAGTGTATTTACTGGGACATGTGTCATTTGGGTTCAGGTCCAGGCACTACATCTTAACATGAGGTCAATGCCTTGGTGGAGGTCTGAGATACGCATCAGTTTTAGCATCAGCAGTTTCACACTTTTTCTATCATATTCATTATTAGTTTTCTTTTTACTGAACAAGCCTATTTTTACACCACAGAGCACTGAGTAGACCATCTTACAGGCCAGATAAAATGTCTCGGGCAAGTTGTAAAATTGTCAGTGCCAAACCATCCAAACCAACAGGAAATTACAATGCGCCAAGAGCACCTTGGTTCTTTCATGAGTCTGTTGTTTGAATGTGTGTCTATACTATTACCTCTGCATGTAGTCTGTTCAGAGCAGTCTCTCTTCATTTCTCTCAGAGCCCTGTGATAGCTCGGCAGTAGTCATAGCAGCAGGGAAGTGTGTAAGCAGAGGAGCAGATTCTTATTACACCAGCAGTTTAAGCTTCTTTCCTCTGTGCTTTTGGTAAGACAGGATTTTCCGCTGTTCAGAGCCATGTATACTATCTCTGACAGCACTCTGAAGTCACTGCACATTTATGCTGACAGTTTTTGATGCTTTTGATGGTGTGCCTGAATTGTAACTGATTCATTTTGAGATTTGAAAGATACCTCTCATTAATAATGGCTGAATTTTGATGACATTTTTTAAAAGAAGCACTAATGGTCCAAGGACATTCAATAAACTTATGATCTGAAATCGTTATCCAGAACAAAGTACTGGTATGGGCTCTACCAAAGACTTGTGGAGGCCTGAATTCTAGTATATTCATGTACCATCTCGGACCCTGAGAACATCAGGCACAGGCCTTCTGCTGCTGCCCAAAGTCAGGACTAAACAGCAGCGTTTCAGTTTTATAGAGCTAAAATCTGGTATAGTCTCCTGAAGATGTTAGGTCTGGTCTCTACGCTCACATTGTTTAAGTCCAGGTTGAAAACAGTTCAGTGCATATGACAACTGAATGTGCCTTTTATCTGCAATATTTTATTCTTAATTTTAAACAGTTTCTTAATTAATGACATTTTTTATTGATTGTCTTTAATTGTATTTTTAACTTGACTTTTATTTCTATAAATTGCCTTGTGTATGAATTGTGCTATACAAATAAACTTGCCTTGCCTTGACTATATAGCTATTCTTGCACATATTAGAGATTTGATGTTTGTGTTCAATGCAAAACATAAACAATACATATACAGCTACACTTGTTTTACCCTTGTATGGATAATTCACTACAGCACATGGAATATGTTTAATTCTAAATACTCTCTCAAGTTACTGTTTATTTCCCTCCAGATGGACAATCCTCTTGCTTTTCCAAAAACAAATAACTGGATGGCTGCTGCTGGCAACACATCATGCTTTGTATGTTTTCACAAAGTATGATGCGTTTCCAATATATCCCTCATGAGGTCAAATTACAAGATGCTCAACTGGGCTTGAAATGGACAGTAGTTTACAAACAGTGTACATTATTGTCTCACCTGCCAACATCACTCAGTGCTGAAAGCGATGATGTGTTTAGGCTGTGCTTTATTTACATAAAAATGGAAAACAGAGTCTGGCTCCACAAAATGAAAGCACCAATGGCCAAATTCAATATTTTCAAATGACCTAGGCTTTTTATAATAAGGGCTACAATAAAAAACAACCACTATTTGTGGCATTTCACACAAATCTCAGCTGGATTAAATGCAATGAAACTTGATGTTGGGAGAGTATTGTATGTTCTTATATGTACTCTAATATTGCATGAGTAATGTTCAGAAAACAATAGTTCTGTGTTAAATTCATTTGATCCTTTTACAGCTCTCATAACTTTCAACCATAAGGACATCATCACCCAGATCCTCCATTGACATTTGGGACATCAAAATGCCATCCCATATCACATTTGCTCCACACCTCACTATAAACTTTACAAGGCACAAAACCGTCTATGTTTAATAACATTGTAGACAGATCCTTGTTGCTGGCGCCTGACTCCACTTTGTGAGCAGTCTTTTGGAGCCAATGCTATGGTTTGACAACAGCATGTAGAAGCTCTGGTTTGTGATCTACACAACAAGGGTGATACAGCTCCACTGCCAAATTGGGTTTCTCTCACACGACTGTGTGTTGCCAAGTGGTAAATGGCTGAAAACAGTCCACTAAAGATCTGCTCAGACATTGTTCCAACAGTATGTATTGATCTGTACAGTTCTGGTATACTTCACCAAAAACTTCATTTAATTTATAGGGGCTATACATCCAGAATGGCTTTGTTTTAACTGTCACAGCAAGTGTTTGCCAATTATAATGGCCGATTTTGTGCCCCCCATAATCCTAAACCTTCTGTCAAAATACCAAACGTTGTCACCTATTCACAAAATCTCTCTAGGAACTATAAATAGATTGAAGTGATATCTGATTAAATATGACATAGTCTACATTTCATTTATTTATTTCAGCTAAATTTCTTTTTAAAGACTTGGCTTTGGGAAGGTCCCCTGCAGGACCTTCACAGACCCCAGTTTGGGAATCACTGCTAGAACATACATTTTCAGGTGAGGTCAGTATAGTTTGCCTGCTTAAAAAAGTCATAATAATAAGTTGTGTTGGTGTGGATCTGGAACCCTGTCTGAATCCAGGATACAACAAATACCATTTTAAAATAAAATCCCCTTCATCCAGATATTTTTTTAACTAGAAGAGCTGTATATACCTTTCTGTATTTGTAAACATTCTAAAAAAGTGTACCAGGAAATTAAACTGACTATAATGCATTTCTTGTAGGTTTTGTTTGACAAGAACTTACCAAAAAATGCTGTGTATGCAAAACACTGCATCAAATAAAACAGCTAACCCCCGGTAAATTTGCTAATGTTTTTAAACCAGGCTCACATGTTGTCAGTTACCAAAACCACCTTGTTTAGTCATTATTTGCTAATTATGATGGCTGGTGCTAATTTCTCCATATAGGAAAAGCATTACGGTTTTTAAGTTTCCAAATACATAAACACTTTCCTATGATGTAAAAGTAAACTGTCATTATTTTTACTTTAGTCCCTCCCCTGGCCTCTACAGCAACATCAGATCAGACTGTGGGATACCACTTGGTTTACTTTAGTCCCTCCCCTGGCCTCTACAGCAACATCAGATCAGACTGTGGGATACCACTTGGTTTACTTTAGTCTCTCCCCTGGCATACAGACTACAGACAATCTACTTTACATTATAGAACTAAATCAGGAAGTCAATTTAAGCATTTTTATTGTTTTATTTACTATACCTTTAGCAGTAACATTATGTAACCAGTCTAATGGGAGGTATAGATTATATGATTGCTCATCCCATTTTGCATTAACCCAAGGTGGTGAAAACTCACTGGAATCTGACCTCCAGTGGCCAGGCCTCTAACCCAAAGGCTAATTATAAAGCTCATTATGTTCTCTCAGTCCCACATCCTCATCACACCAATTATATGGTGTGGATGAACTAGCTTTATCTATACAATGCACCAAGAGTTTATGCTTTATATTTTAATACAATATCAACAAAGATTTTCCTGAGAACTGGTTATTGATAATATTATGATGGTAAATTATAGAGCATTTATTTTTGGATTCAACCCACTTACATTTGGATGTACCATGTCCATGTGAACCAGTTTTATGTAAATGAAACGTTTGGTTATAAAATACCTGGTGATAAAGTATTACCACTACTGGCAGTCACACTTGATGTCAGGGTCAATTTCTTGCTTTGTTTACTTCTACTGAAGATGGGCACTTGTCACTCAGCCCTTCACTGCTCATTGTATCAAGATGAGTATAGGCCGAGCAGTAATACATTTGGAGTCTATCCAACAAGTACCACAGTTTCTCCAATGAGATTCTAAAATTACTCATTTATTTTTACACTCTCCTGACTGTGGAAGAAGTGTATATTAGTCATTGATCACTTTGTTATGAGTGGTGCCATACATTTTAAAACCTATAGATCTGGTGTCTAACCTGGGATAAGCATAAGAAGGCAAATAATAATTATACCACATTTATATACATAACAATAACTGCTTGTAAATGTACAATGTCAACAAAAAACAAAAGTTTACATTTTAATCCATTTTCTGATATACAGCAATCTTTAATTCATGCAAATGCCAGCCTAAACTATGTATCTCTGTGATTGTTTGTTAGATTTTGTTACAATTTCCTTGTTCCTTCTACATACTGTATATTCTTTGTGAGAGGCTGACAAAAGCTAAAACCCTGACGCAGACTGCATCATCCTCAATAATTCATATGAGTACTTCAGTGCAGAGAATAGGCTTTGTAGTTATCAAGGTAATATTTGTTTACATTATGGCACATGAATCTTTTATGAAAGTCAAAATCTTGAAAACTCAAAAGGGTCAGATTGTGTTAATATCATTACACCACCCTATTCTGAATATTTTGTCACATATTCTGGATTTTTCTTTCCTGCCCAGAGTAAAAGCCCTGGTTAGTTTAATAGGTTATCCTGTGTACACAGCCTATTTAGGTCCTATATTATGAAAAATGTACTTTTCCGTCCATGTCATAATGATGATTCTACCTCAGACACATACCCAAAGTTGTGTTTTTTGTTTTAATAGGTGCATGTTTGAGTAATCATTTAGTGCCCCCTACCTGCTCCTGCACTGTAAACAAACACCCAGAGAAACATTGTTGCTACTCTGCCAGCTTACCGCCATTTAACAACATATCGTATTGGAGAAGATGTGTGTTTGGCTGTGTGAAGGCCTTGTTTATATCCCAGAAGAAGTAAAAATTTGCTATCAACCGCACAAAACAGCTTGTATTTGACCATTATTGTGTGGTTCAAGTTGCATAAAATAAAATGGTAACCGAAATGTTTCCAAAATAGACTGTGAAAGATTACTGTCAAATCATGGTTCAGAGCAGGTTTTGACTTTTACAGTGTTTGGAGTCAACATTAATGCAATCCTTGTTTATTCCTTGCCTTAGACATAACGCCAAATTTTCTTCTTCCTACAAAGAAGGTCATAACAATTCCCTAAAAGGCTCTGAAGACCAAAGATTATTCCACTAATTGCATATTATCTCAAGTAATTAAAGCCATGGGAGGACCAAAAAATGGCACACACACTCTCAAAGTGCCAAGCGGGCAATTTCAATTACTATCCGTTCCACAGTTGTCTGATGAGTATGGTGATAATGGTGACAATCATGAAAACTAACAAAGCATAGAGTAATCAGAGCCAGGGGGATTGGACCCTATAGCCACGAGAAGAGCGCTAACAAGGGAACCTGCTGAGACACTCACACAATACAGGTAAATAGGACAGGAAGTGTAATCAGTCCTATCTCACTCATCACAGACTAGATACAGTCAGCTGCCATTTGTCCCAGTAAAATGCCTTGTTTTGGTGATATAAGCTCTATCACCCGTTTTTTTGTTGTTTGGTACGTGATCTGTGCCAAAGAAGAGCAGGTGTGTCTAAAATAGATATATAACAAAATGGATGAGTCTTTTTATATAGAGAAGCTATAGAAACTCATATTGCACATCTCCATTGTCGCTTTGGTCCTCACAGTGTTGCAGATTTAGAGGTTTTCTAGTTCATAATAAATTTGTTGGGGTCCATGTGTTTTCCATGTCTTGTCTCCTCCTCCACCTCTGTTTGTGTCTGGAGCTGGGTGGAGTCTCTCTGGAATCTGACCTACTTACCTGCCACTCACCTGCTGCCACTTCTCCAATCAAGACCCCACACCATCTGCAGTACAAAGACTCCACCACGCGGCCTAATCGTCAGTTTACCCTCCGTGGTAGTACATGCTCAGTCTTAGCAATTCCTAGTTTTGCCACTAATTATTAATTCTTCTCTTTTTCTGTGCTCAGAGCTGATTTTTGGATCCTCATCCCTGCCCTCTGGATTTCTGGACCACAGCCTCCTCCCAGCTCCTCCCAGCTCCTCACCCGTCTCCTCTTGCCTTTTTTGGTTCAATAAATAACTGAACTTGCTCCTCTTATCTGCCCATTTGATCCAGCCAGTTCATTATAACAAAATCTCAAAATGGACCAACCCAAAACATCTTTATTTATTACTCTATTTTGGAGATTCTTGCCAAAAACCTGGCACACGAGAGACCTGTCCTGAGAGTAATCTAACAAGCCAAACAACCATTTCCCATGAAGCAATAATATTCTCTTCTGAGCCACACAGTAACCCTACTGAGTAAACACTGAAGTTGACCTTTTTTATCTGTAGATTTTTTTCTTTGTGGTTGGATAGATATAGATCACTGATAAAAATGATCAGATTCAACATTTGGAGATTTTTTATTTATTTATTTGTATTTATTTATTTATTTGGGGGGGGGGGGATTTCTTCTAAATCCCACATAGTTAATACAGAATTCTGACCCCTGCCCCCATCTGAGGGAAGGACATCGTCACATTCTACAATTTGAGAACAACCAATTAAATAACAATGTGGAGGATACTTTATACAATATAGTCATTTATTTTCTATATAAAATAAACCTCAACTGTTTTAATAATAATGTCTAGATTAACCTTTTCCCAGAAACTTTCCCTGAACTCTGTTTGAGTTTAGATTATATACAGTTACTAAAACTTTCTATTAAAATGAATACACAAAACTGAATGATATATGTATTACATTTTATGGTCTAAACAACCAAGGTGGGAACATAAGGCACAGGAACAACAACAAACAAGATGTGCATCAGCAACACACGGCGAGGCTTTTCAGGAACATCTGTGCACTTCCGTATATAAAATACTTCACATGGCTTATCATTATACTTTATTTTTAGAAATCACATCTTTGGAGAAAAAATATGTCCTTCCCAATTGCTCTACTGTAGAAACATTGCTGTAATTTTCCCAAAAAGAAAAGCCTTTATGCCAGACGGATCAGTGAGTCTGAATTCATTGCTGGGCCATAAACTCTGGGGAGATGAAGGACTCTGTCGACACAAAAAAGGGGCATTTGAGATATTTTTGGGATGTGCACAAATAGTTAAAGGTTTTAGTGGTTTCTGTTCTGTGCTAGTTAGTGCAGGGTAAAACTTTAGAGAGATTTAGTCATATTTAACACCAAGTGATCATATGTTAAGTGCTCTAGCTCCTCCTAGTGGTAGCTCCTGCTAATTGCAATGTCTGAAACAGATTAAGACTAAGAACATTTTGTGATTTTATTTAACAAAATTAGGCTGTTAAATTGGTCAACATTGTGCTACATCTAGGTCCACAAGAGTCACTGCTCATTATTGCTGACTATATGAGACCATTTTCACTTTTCTAATCCTGTGGTTCTTGTGTTGGCAGCCTTGGTGGAGTACAATTCCTTTAGTTTGTAATACAAATACTGTTGTTATATTATTATAGTTTTTTATAGTAGATTTGTGAGGTCAGCCTTTAAAATAGGAACGGTCTACAATATCGTCTATAACAATCTTTAAAGGTTTGCAGATTTTTTTATGTATCTGTTTATTTTGGCAGAAATAAAACATTCTGTAAAATATGCATGGTTCTTATGAATGGAACATATTTTTAATAGGGATCATTTCCATAAAATGAAACAGGTCAGGCTAATATGGCTGGAAAAAGTCTAACTATAATTTGAACAGTAGCTCTGCCAAAGGCCCTTGGTTCTTGACATTCTACACTCTTCTGGGAGTTTCTCTTAGTGACCCCGTAGTCATATTGGAGCATATTTTCATGCACTGGTGAAAGCTTTAACAGGAGTTGTTTTGAGACTCAGAACTCTTAATTACCACCAATCTGAGCACCGCGGTTGTTCCACACACTAATGACTTATAACTATGGGGATTAGGCTCTTAACTACGTGCTAATTAGCATGCTAGCAGTCCACTAACATCCCAAGATGAGCATTGGATATATTTTGCTAATAATAATGATAATGTTGATGAAATGGTTGGGGCTTGCAGGCAGACAACACAGAAATGATCTCTCTCGGTCAGCATGTCCTCCCCGTGTTACTATGGGTTCCTCTCACTATCTAAATACATGTAGGCCTATGTGTTGTCTGTCTATGTTGTTGTCTGTGTATGTCTCTGTGTCAGCCCTGTGACTATTGTCCATTGTCCATGCATGGTGTAACGCTAGCTGCTGCCTCTAACATGAAAAAGCAGAAACAGATATATGAATATGAATATAAATATAAATGAATGTCAAATATACAATTGTATTTCTATTGACACCACAAATATAACTGATGCTATACTGTATACAATCTGTATGGGTCATTTTTATACTCTCTAAATATACTCACCAAATCTCATTTAAATAACGTTTCATCTGTTTTGTATTGAAATTAGATTTTAAAGTGGAGATAAGAAAAAACAGCTTCTAAAGAAAACAATAGAGTTCCACCCTGATTATAGACAATGGCTTTCCTGAACTGAAATCTGCCTGTATTTATTTTGACAATATTAGAAACATTGACTCATATTATGTAACATAAAATCAAAATTATGATCAATTAGATTTCTTAAAAAGACCCTTAGGGGGAAAACATTTCCAAATGTATTTCCACTGTACTGTAGCTGTAGTCCAGTCCTCGGGAGAGACTGTGGATTATACAAAATCATAATTAGACAAAAAGCAGTTTGGCATCCAAGCACATAGTTAAAGCCAAAAATGGAAAACTATGAGGCTTAATTAAGCAATCAAATCTCTCAGTCGGCCACAGTGTTCTGGAAAAGCAAAGCTATTCTATTCTCAAACATTCTAATTAGATTAAAATATTTGGCTGAATTAGGAGTTTATAAAGTTGATAGTGTGGTGCCATTGTGAGAATACTGGGGAAAACATATTCAACCTTTCTAGGCTGTTTTTAACCCAGGAATAATGTAATAATAATAAGTGTTGTAATTAAATTTTTACATTGTCTTATTTTAACACATTTTTGTGTCACAGTTTTTCCACATGTGTTCAGCAACTCAAACAAGGCCTTGCAGGGTTTTTTTGTTATCATAAAGAAAAGTATTTGCATCAGAATTCACAAATACAACATTAGATGCCAACAAGAGGAGTGACTTCAAGCAATCTAGTAAAAGAATAAGCACTTTTCAACATCATAATAAAGAAGGAGACAAAGATATCACATGTGGACTATTAAACATTAGATCACTTTCTTCTAAATCTTTACTAGTTTCATTTCATTATAGAATGGACTTGTTATGTCTCTCGGAACAGCAGGATGAATATGTCAGACTGAATGAAGCCACCCCTCCAACACAGGAGCACAGGCCGAGGGGGTGAAGTAACACACTTTTTGGTCCTTTGAAAGCCTCATGCCCTCAATAACTCTGCTTGTAGTGATCTACTTACCTCCTGGCTCTTATTCCGAATTCTTAAATATATTTTTAGATTTATTATCCAGTATAGTGTTAGACTCGAATAAGATTGTAATAGTAGGAGACTTTTGCATACATGTCGATGACAGCAGTCTAGGCAATACATTCACTACTTTATTAGACTCATAAACACACCACACACTGGATCTAGTCTTGACCTACGGCCTAGAGGTTAGTCAGTTAAAAGTCTTCCCTCTTAATCCCAGCCTCTCAGATCATTATCTTATCACCTTTCAGATCAATCTTGCGGATTATACTGTTCCTGCAAGTAAAAAACAGCTCACAAGAACATCAACTGATGCACCGGTTTCAAAGTTTTGTGAAACAATTCAGACAATATTTAGTATAGGCCAAGATAACGAAGCACACAGCTCTCACAACTTTACTGCAGCCACAAGGGATGAGTTTGTGGATAGCACCATGCTCACACTGAGATCAACTCTTGACAGTGTCGCTCCTCTAAAACAAGAAGTGGTTAGACCTAATAGAGCTGCTCCGTGGTTCAATGATGAAACACGTTCCCTTAAACAAGCCGTAAACTAGAGAGGTCATGGGTCACTCAGGTCAGAGGTCATGGGTCACTCAGGTCAGAGCAGTCTCTGAGCATCTGGAAAACTAGTCTATCAACTTACAATCAAGCTCTGCGTAAGGCTAGGACTAGCTACTATTCAACACTGATAGAAGAAAACATCAATAATCCCAGGTTTCTTTTCAACACTGTAGCTAAACTGACAGACAGCCAAAGCTCAGTGGAACATTGTATACCTACTACACTTAGCGCTGATGACTTTCTTCAATTCTTTAATAATAAAATAACCACTATAAGAGATAAACTAGAGATAGGAATTCCTACTATCAGCCAGGATGAGGATAACATGGATAATATGGAGCTATCTTTAGAGCCAGCTGTGATGTTAGAATGCTTTGCTCTGGTAGACCAGGCCGAG
>JAVQKC010075166.1:0-16122 GCA_036025475.1 Philypnodon macrostomus | reverse complement strand
ACCAACCAAAGGACCAATATTCTTTTTGTTTTTGTTACAATTTAAAGTTTATATATAAATTTTTATTTTGTTATGAAAATTATACCCCCCCCCCCCCCCCAAAAAAAAATGCACGAGTGCACAATTATATCGATGAATACAGTCTTGTGTAATAAATTAATAATTGCAACATAAAATGTATAAACAAACCACAACCGTCACTGGAGAGAGAGGGAGAAATATGAAAAAGCTTGCAGATAGAAACATATACTGAAGAGCATTAAAAAATAGCACTCTTAGCTAAGTGGACTGCATATCTGGATGATGGGGAGATAAGCAGGACCACCACTGTCTGAGGTGGAAAACATCTGGGAGTGTCACAAGTTGTTGTAGTCACTGGTAATTATTAAAATATAGAATTACTCTGCATATTTGTGTATATATATGCAAACACAAACTAAATGTTGTGGTGAAGGAAAATGACACACAGCTGTTTAATACCTGATTTCTGACTTGAGCAGTGTGTCCATTGAGAAACACGTCAAGGATTAGAGGGCCTGAAGATACTGGTGGCCATGAATAGTCCAAATCAGAGAAATGGACCCTCCAAATTGGCACCACATCTGATTAGAAAGAGAACATTTTATGAACCAAGGCTGAAAACATAAATCATATACTTTGTAATAATAAGAGCCTTTTCAGTCAGTCATCACAAATAGGTAATTTTGAAAATGGCAGCGTGCATTTGACTCAAAGGTAATGAAGATAGTTTATTCATTAATCTGTCGCTGCCTTTTCCCACTTGCTAGTCTACAGTCCACTAACGTCCCTTAAGGCAACAGTAGCAAAACAAGTACATAGAACATTAATGCGTAGTTATAAATAATCAGTTAGACCATGACACTTACCATGCAGACAACATACATCTCACTGTAACAAGTAAACAAATGGAAAGACTAACTAATTTAACAAATAAAGAGGTGAGTAAAAACGCAAATTATTCTGCCATATTGCATTTGTGTGAGCAAAATGGCCTTGCGCGTGAATGCAGCCAAAACATGGCCTTTAAAAGGTACATCCTGCTGACCAGTGTGTAGCGTTAACACAAACTCATGGATTTAGTAAATTAAAATACATTTGGTACGTTTGAATTTGAACCAGCTAACTAACACATAGCGGGTAATATATTCTGTAAATGTTGTGCTTAACCACGACAGCACTTGTATGTAGCTAACTCCGATAAATATAGCGAGCTTTGGTCATTTACTAGAGCATTTCAGTGCCATCTTTAAAGGCCTTGGCTTAAAATTACGGGCGGTAAACATTTTTATATCATTGTAATATAACTGCAACTGCTAAAGTCGTTTGTTAGACTGCCTATTGTTATTGTGCTTGTGTATAAGACAGGAGTCTATATTGTTTGGCATTTTATCCGCAAATTAGCTAACCGAGAAGCTCACTTAACGCTAGCATTAGCAGCTAGCTTCGATGGCTAACCCAACCTGGCTTATCAACATGCTAACAGGAGCTAGCTGAGCAGTAATGTAGCGTTAGCGATATACACTGAATAAATAAGCCGTGCTAATTCAGTATTTCGACTTAACTGGTCCTTTATAGCATCTTAGATGTATAGTATTCGGAATGAATCTCTAAGAAGAAATAATATTCTTCATAATCAACAGCACCCGGCTTCACTAGCGCGCTAACCTTAAAATGTTTTGTCCTACTTGAGCAGCAAGGGGTGGTAAACATAAGGTTAAAGTAAACACTTCTACTTACTTTATCAAACACTTGTGGTCACGGGATTTCTCCATATTTATATCCAACATACAGATTCATTACAAAACATCAGGCAACGATGTAAGCAGACGTCAAATCCATACGGGGTAGGAGGAAATGGTGCTCGGCTCAGTGGCTCTGCTCTTCCCCTGCCTCAACATGGACCTCAGTGTTGAGCCAGCGTTGTCAACATTTAAATTATATATGCTTAAGAGTAGAAACTTCTGTGTTTTTTTTTACTTTAACCCTGATAAGTCACGCTTTTGATTGACCGATTTTGTTTAAAGCAAATTATAGTCAACAACGAGCTTTCAATGCAAAGAATCCCAAGACATCTTGGTACAACTGTGGTTGGTACCTGAATGCACCATAAGCCAGTAATCACGTGATGCAAATTCGTTCTTGAGTTGATAGTATGCATTATATATTTATACAATTATATTTGCTGACAGTAATTTTAAGTAAGTTTAATTATATACTATATTTTACACCACTTGTACAACGCATTAGATTCAATAAAACATTGCCAAGTAGTGATACCAAACACATACTCCACACCACACGGTGGCGGTAGTATACCTTCGCTAGGACAAACAGGCTGCTTCCTTTTCCATATTTCCAGACCTTCGGGCGGTGACTTGTGGCGTATTTTGTCTCTTTATCGGCTTTTTACCGGTATACACATTCGTTGCAGTATTTGGTTTTACCTCCAGTAAGTTATGTTGTCTAAGAGGTAGTTGGGGTTTGGTGCAACTAGTTTAAATTCGGCTCGGTTTGATATATTTTACAGAAATCTGATGTGAACGTAAATGTAGCTACTGTGAGCGTAGTAGGCCTAGAGCTAAAACTAGTTCGCTTGTTGACGTCAATTTCTTAATTTTGTCAAGATTACAAACACTGCATTGGATAAGGCTCAGCATTGTTTGGTGGTTTGTAAGATGGGGCACTGTTTATTTTGTCACTCTCTATTCTGTTGCTTGGCCTTTGTTACTCTAGCCAGCTTGAAACAATGCATCCGGCGGTGACATCAGTGGATGACTTGCGTGTATTGTCTGTTGCACAGATCTACCCTGTGGCTTATATCCTCGTGTGGAGGATAATATCAAGAAAGTGGACCTTTTTCTATCAAGTCCATTAAAGTGTGGGTGAATTTAAAACAAGTATTTTGTGTTATTTATGTGTATGCCCATCATTGTAGGATCGTTAATGTATGGTTTATCTTGAAGTCGAGTCACAAACTTGTTGGCGTTGTTGGGAAGCTAATTAGACTGTTGGACCAACAAAGGTTTTTTTTGGCATTGTGTTTTTGTGTGACATGGTGTGGGGGCATTATTCTACATTTCTAGGCTTTTCTGCTGAGCACAGCACAGTGAGTTGGCAATACGGAGAATTTCATTATGTTGGCGATCTAATGGATTATTGAGTGTGGTATGAAGTTGTTGCTATGCCTGTGTTAATTCTATTCTTAAATTGTTCACATTGTGGATGGACTGTACTATATATCTTTATGGGCCAAACTGGAATCAAGTTTTGCATAATTAATATTGCTGGGCTTGGTCTGTTATCTTCTTATTCAGACTGAAAAGGATGGGTCACCATGGCTTTTTGATGGGTCAACAATATCTAAAGTAGAAACCTGTTTGTCCTGCCCACTGGAATAAGTAATAATAACAAACATGGGTGAAAGCTGGATGGATTGCTTACGCCTTTCAAAATGGGACTTTGGAAATTGTAATGAGTGCTTATTTGGTTTTGAAGCAGCTCTCTGAATCACTGACTGTTGATTTTCTTGTCATATAAAGAAAGTTGTTATTCCAGACCATGTTGTCTGCTTGTCTTATCAGTATTTAAAAAGATTGAAGTCCTGTGCAGAAAACTATCACGTGTTTTAATCAAGAGGCATTAATACAGATCTATTTGGTGAATTTTGAGATGATTTGTCTCCCGTTGTTTGGGGTCATAAGTGTTTGATGGAACTTAATTCACCTTTCTGGAGAGGTTCAGTTGGAAATAATGCTACACTCTACCATTTCTCTACAGGTGGTGTTGTTTTTGCCTCAGCATGGCAGTCGTCATCCGTTTACAGGGACTGGCAGGAACAGCGGGTTCTCAGGATATACGCAAGTTCTTCAGTGGCCTCAGAATTCCTGATGGTGGTGTGCATATAATTGGTGGAGATCTGGAAGAAGCATTCATAATATTTGGTTCAGATGAAGATGCAAGAGTTGCTATGACTAAAACGGGTGGTTACATCAAAGGTTCATCTGTTAAATTGCTCCTCAGCAGTAAAACTGAAATGCAAAATATTCTTGAAAGAAGCACAGTAAATTTGGAAATGGATCAAAGAAGAACGCTCAAAGAAAGAGCTAGACCTCTTGATGTGAGGCGCTCAAGACGTTCAGCAGACAACGATATGGGAAGAAGGTCTTCTAGCAGATTGGGTCATTCACTGTCTGTACAGAACCAGAGGGGTTCATTCTCTGGAAGACAGCTGAGGCTACGAGGGATGCCCTTTTCTGCTACTGAGAAGGATGTGCGCAAGTTCTTTGAGGGGTTGGCTGTTGATGAGGTGGTTCTTTTGCAAAATAGTCGTGGACAAAACAATGGAAATGGTGTAGTGACATTTGCATCAAAGGAGGATGCAATTGATGGGCTGAAGAGACACAAAGGGTACATTGGTTCCAGGTATGTTGAGATTTACACACCAAAGGAATGGCAAGATGTTTTTGGTGAGACACATTTGGGTACAGGTGGGTCTGGCACATCTGAAAGGCGACGGTCGCCCCATCACAGCCGTAAGGATATACAACCCCATGGGAGGTCACGATCACCTTTACAACCCCCTGGGAGGACACGATCACCTTTACAACCCCCTGGGAGGTCACGATCACCTTTACAACCCCCTGGGACGTCACGATCACCTTTACAACCCCCTGGGAGGTCACGATCACCTTTAGTTCGTGGCCACTCTACATCTGCGTCCAGTGGTGACTTCTGTGTTCTTTTGGACAACCTCTCCTATGGCGTGGACAAAGATGATATTAAGAATTTTTTCAGTAGAGCAAGACTTGAAAGTGATCAGATTCTTTATCTACTTGATGGTGATGGCAAAAAAACAAGATCTGCATTTGTTCTTTTCAACAGTCTCCAGGATTATTGTGATGCTTTAGATTGTGACAACAAAAAGTTGCTAAATCGCTATACTCCGATTCGCCCGATCTCAAGAGAGAAGATGCTTGGTCTTTTGAAAGCCTCAAACAGTAAAGTCAAATCTCCTGGAAGAAGTGAGAAAGTGCCACCACATCCTGCTGATCATTATGACATGGAAAAAAACTGCATTCATGTGAAGTACCTTCCATTTGATGTGAGGAAAGTTGAGATCATGGATTTCTTTATTGGGTTCAATGTCTCAGAGGATAATGTTATGCTACTGAATGACCACAAAGGCAATGGGCTTGGCGAGGCTTTGGTTGCATTTCAGTCTGAAGCAGAGGCTATGGATGCCCTGTCTCTCAGTGGAAGAAGGTTTCTTGGGTCAGAAGTCATACTAGGATGCATTTCACATTCTGAAATGCAGTACATGATTAAATCATTTGCACCAAAGTCTTGGTTAAAAGATGAGCGCTATCCAAACCGGAGCTCATCAGCATCCTATGACACATTTGAGGCAGACCTTCGATCTAATACATCAGTGAGAAATGAACAGACTCGAATGCCTCGGGATAGTGAAACTCATTCAAGAGGTTCTTACAGTCAACAAGACAGAGACGGTGCACAAGGTGGTTTTGACTCTTCGGCTCATGATGGTCCTACTTGTATAAAGCTAGTTAACCTGCCATATAACATAAAAATAGAAGAAGTCTATGACTTTTGCTATGGCTATAAAATAATACCTGGCTCTGTCTCACTGCAGTATGACAAGAATGGGGCTTCCAAAGGCACTGCAACGGTTGTGTTTCAGTCCCGCCCGGAGGCACTAACTGCAATTGATGATTTAACTGGAAGACCAATAGGTCAAAGAAAAATTCAACTTGTGTTTCTGTAAAAAAAAAAGTTATATTTGGGATGAGAAAAACGCTTAATAGTGTTCATTTTATGTTAATTTACAGTGAGTTGTGTTTGTTGTAACATGTTATTTTCCAAATTAATGATAAACTAACAATGTGAAAGTATGTAAATAAATGTTTTTTTTTTTTCTTAAAGTCGTGTTGCATTCATTATATAACGATATATATGTATATGTATTCTAATTACCACATGTGATTTTCCACTGAATGTGCAGGATGAAACATTTAGTTTCATTCTGCACATTTAATGAAGGATTATAATGGAATCTACTACTAAATTATCTGTCTTGGTTTTTATGAGGTTTATGTTGTCACCGAGAAGACTTTATTTTGAAAGTTACGAACAGGAAGTAGTAGATTGACCGTGGCATGACACGACACTAGACGGACTGCTCTGAAAACCACGCCGTGGGAGTTTGTTCAACAGGTGAATCCTAGTTACTGCAGTTTATTTAGCTTAAACAACTTTTGGAAATTAGTTGAAACTAGTCTACTCATGTGTAAATATACTTAGGTTAAAAAAAACAAAAAAAACAATTGCTAACGTAAACGTTTTAGTCATTGCAGTTTGAAACATACCGTTAACGTTAAAGCGTCGTTCAACATCAAAGAGTTGATTGTTGATGGCAAGATTTCAGAAAATTGGACAAAAACCTTAGTCTGTATTAAAAAAAGTGATCTAAGCTACCACATGTAGTTAGCCAGCAGGGTTGACAGATCAATTTGATAATTTCTTAGATGATGAGCACGTTTATTCCTTATGTGCTTGAGTTTTAAAATCAGATCAACCAAGAAAGTAAAATGGATCCATGTCCCATTGATGTAGCCTGGTATGATTTTTTAAACGTTGAACTCTTACCATCCACTAACGCTAAATTGCTGACAACATTCATTTACAGGTCTAGCCTACACTACTACGGGTATTACTAGCATGCTCTCTTTCATCTAAAACCATCTGTTTTGTTTTTGTTTTTTACTTTAACTGCTCCGCCAGCTAGCGTTTTTGTTCAAATTTAGAATGAGAGTGTTTCGGAGTTAGTTATTGTGTGCAGGGCTTGACATTAGCACTGG
Organism: Philypnodon macrostomus; assembly: GCA_036025475.1. Lineage (NCBI taxonomy): Eukaryota > Metazoa > Chordata > Actinopteri > Gobiiformes > Eleotridae > Philypnodon > Philypnodon macrostomus. The sequence goes on along the minus strand of JAVQKC010075166.1, from coordinate 9,226 downwards.
CCAACCCGCTAAATGATGGTAGAATTTAATTTCGCAACTCATCCGCTTCCACTAGCCAGATTGGACAAATCTGTGCATAGATTTTTACTTCAAAGTTTAGTGGATGTCTGTTGCTTGCTGTGCTTTAAGTTTCATTTGAAGTTGGCCGAGTTTTAATAAGCTGTCGAAAAATGATGAATCCGTTTAAAAACGTTTCATGTTTTCTGGCAGGCTAAAAAATAAACAAGTCTGAGGCTACATGGCTATTAACGGCTTAATAATTCTTACCAGAGCAAACAAGTTAATATGAAAATCCCATTTGGATACACTGCATAGTGTATACAGTACATGATGTTTAAATTTAATTAGTTTTATATTGTTGTTAAACATAAACTGCTATTTAAGCAACTAACTTAACCCCAGAATGGAGGTTTCAAGAAGAAGAATTCTGCAAAAACACCTAGAGCCTGCAAGACCCCTGCGCAGATGCTTCCATGTTAATATTGGTAGGCATTTTCACTAATTGTTTAAAATTGTTCAACGTATGTGTAATTTTCAAAACTACTTAGAACCCATTTTTGCTGTAGAGCCTGCAATCAATCCTGTGCCATGTGCACAGACACAGATAGAAGCAGTTAGTCAAGAGGTAAGCTGAACTTAATAAAATATATTGTATACATTGATAGTGTAATGGATAGTATGTACTGTCCTTATAGAGCTACATTGGAATTGAGCAATTCTACAAGATTGTTAATCTTCATAAAAAGAAAGAAGGTATGTATAAAATGCACTGTTTCTTGAGGTTTTTTCAATGCTCTAATTGATTGTGCCATTCTCATTTTAGACCGAATTTCATATACAAGAGACTTTTTAATTGGTCTTGCAAGTTGTCCAGAGTCCAGGAAGAGGCCAGAGTTCTTGCCTGATCATCCCATTGTCTTACCAAATCCAGTAAGTTTAAACAATTACTATTCACATAATGAGACAGAAATCTAAAAGAATGTCATACTTTTTTTTTCAGAGAGACCCAGGGCAGCTGTAGCCACCTGAGAAGTGGGACTAGGGAGTTCAGTCTGTATTGATCTTCCATTTATTAATGATTTTATTCTAGTACACCTGACTTGAGGAGGTGTTGTGTTTAATGCAATTAGTGATTTAAAGACAGTGTATTTTATTTTAGGATCTGAAAATGCATCACCATCGTCAAAGACGTGTTTCACCAGAGGATGACCACGGTTTAAGACGTGTTTCACCAGAGGATCACCACGGTTTAAGACGTGTTTCACCCTTTTATTTTCTGTTGCGTTGAATTTATTTTTTGCATGTTTATTTTATAAGTAAGTGTCTGGTTTTTTTTAATTGTATTTTGGTAAAACTATACCTCAACAAAGGTATTATTGTATCTTTGAAGTTGCTATTCATTCAAGACGATTAGGATACACATATTTAAGCAAACTTGTTGGGGTGAAATTCAACCGATCTGTACTGAAATGATGAAGAAAAAAAAAAGTTTGCCATTGCATTTTGTCGTATTGACTTTTTATTCATGCATGTATAAAACTGTACAGTAAGATCACATACAGGAAGTAAAGCTTGTGAAACATCACCCTGGTTTATTATTGTTGCATGTTTACTAGAGCTCTCACTTGTTTTAACAGTCGAGGCCAGTTGTAGTGTGTGGAGTGTCAGCTGTTAAAGTTAAATTGTTTTTCCATTATATTATCTCAGATCCAGTCAATTAAAACACAAAATATGAAAAGCCAGATTGAGCTGGATTTGCCATCGAGAATATGGGTGAATGTTTTTTGATGAGGGAACAAAACTACATTTTAGTGTCACTATCTTGTCACTATCTTTGTACCATATCCATTTTTTTTTTTTTTAAATGAAGGTAATAGGCGTGACAGAGGCGGGGTCATGGAGCGTCGATACCCGGCCGCTTGCCCATGACGCACGGACGTCACAATGCTGGGTGGGGTTTCATGGTCACTAAGCGAAATTAATTTGACTAACGGAGGCAACAGAGGTCATTCCTCTCAGAGACATGTTGTTTTATTGACCTCTCTGAATTTGAAGTATTTTGCTGTATTTCTACTCCAACATTTTCAGCTTTGACTGATCCAGGTAAGGTTTCAGATGGCCAGATATGTTTGTCTGCGTAGCTTATCTTTTTCAGTGATTATTATTTTTGTTTTGAAAATTCTATCTCCAGAGTCGGCATAATAACACATCGATCTGGGTTTTGTCATTCAGTTTTTATCGTAAATAATAAGGATTTTTAACAAGATGGATTCAAGGGACGGACAACGAAAAGCGTCATGCACCACGTAAGAATTTCCGGTTACAAAATGAGTTACTATGGTTATTTTTGTGTGTGTGTCATAGCATTTCCAAGCAGCAATCTTATGAAATGTGTTTTACTATTGTACTCAATGTTACAGTAATTTGAACATTGACCTCATTGTACGGTCTATAATATGGCTTGTAAATGCAGCCATATAGTCGTCATACCAATAAATCCTCACTCTATTCTGTCATGGAGTGGTTCTCAAAATTTGAACACCAAATACAGGAAATATTTGGTACCACCTAGAACTTATCAACATCTAAACCAAGAGTACATTAGGTCTTACTCAGGTGTAATCTAGGACTAAACCAGGTCTAAATCATGTCCAAACTAGAGATAAACATAAACCATGACTACCATAAACCATAAACCACAGCACTAAACTAGACCTAGACAGGACAAAACCAGGTCCAAGTACCACCAGCGAGAACCTGTTCCACAGTTAGAAACCCAATGAGCTATAACATGAGCCTGTTCAGTCAGTTGCTGTAGGTGTGCTCATAATGCTTCCTGGAAATGTAGGCTATAATTTAGGTTGACATTATACATAAAATGTATATATAATGCATATGAGCCTATATTCTCAATAAGACACTCAGAGGAAATGATGTAATAGTTGCTGTTCTTTCCCAAGTTCTATATTGGTGCATAATCCACACCTGGATGGACTGCAAGACGATGTCCTCTATCACTTTAGTCTCGGGACAGGAACCCATGACCTCCCAGCCATGTTTGGGGATGTTAAAGTAAGCATTGCTGTCACGGTCCTATAGCAATGTGAATAACAGGCTACTTATGGTTTGATAATGTTTGATTTCAGTTTGTGTGTGTTGGTGGTAGTCCCTGGAGAATGAAATCTTTCATCGAGTATATTGCTACTATTCTTGGGATGGAAGACCCCAAAGCAGAGTATCCAAATATTTGTGCTGGAACTGACCGCTATGCCATGTACAAAATTGGGCCCGTACTATCAGTTAGTGTGAGTAAATAAGCTTATACGTAGATTTGATATTATTAAGATGTTAATATTTGAATATATCCACTCTTTTCCAGCATGGGATGGGCATTCCTTCCATTTCCATAATGTTGCATGAGCTAATAAAGCTGCTGCATCATGCCCACTGCACAGATGTCACAATTATACGCATTGGCACATCAGGTGGAATAGGTAAGATTTGAATCTGAATACTGTGTGTGAAGTGAGTATATTTCATGAAACAACAAAGACAAACCTGTGTAAGTTATGAGACACGTGCTGGGGTGAGATTATAATGATGTCATTATCTTTACTAAAAGGAAGGTGCAAGATAAAAGTTCATTCATAGTGTTTTGGCTTTGACTATTTATTTATACATTTACAGTATTGTATCCTAATCACATAAGTAAAGCTTGTGTGATGTCACCCTGGCATGTGTATTATTCTTTTTGCATGTTTACTAGTGTTATCACTCGTATAAACACCTCTGGCCAGTTTTAGTGTCTGGTGTCAGCTGTTAAATGGTTTATCCATTATATTATGTAAGACATATGATGCCAAATCAAGTTACTTTTGGATTTGCTAGCCTTAGTTGAATCTAGAAAAACTGAATAATTATCACATATATGTATTGCTTAAGTGTATTAGTGCTTGTGGTCATGTTCAACACCAGTCCACAGGGGGCTTTTGAGAGGGTTAGTATTGCACACTAAACTTAGACTGTGGTATCACTATTTTGTTTCTAAATAAAAAGCTTCTGCTTCTTGCACACAGTGGGTGATGTGTGTACTGTAGCTATACTGTACAGTTATACCCAGACAAGGGTACACATATATGGTCTGACACCTTATTTATGTTACGGTTGTTTCAGGGCTCGAGCCAGGCACAGTCGTTGTTACCAAACAGTCTGTGGATGCCACTTTTCTGCCAAAGTTTGAACAGGTCATTCTGGGGAAGACTGTTGTACGAAACACAGACCTGGACTCAAGTTTGGCCGAGGAGTTGTTGGAGTGCAGTAACGAGTTGAACCAGTTTAACACAGTAATAGGAAACACCATGTGTACAATGGATTTCTATGAAGGTCAGAAACGTATATATGTTTGAATGCCTGCTAAACTCCTAGAATGGTGCGGTATACTGTAAAATCATGTGGTCTGCGTTAGGTCAAGCTCGTCTGGATGGTGCTTTCTGCTCCTACTCTGAAGAAGATAAACAGGACTACCTCAATCAAGCTAAAATGGCAGGAGTTTGCAATATTGAAATGGAGTCATCCGTTTTTGCTGCTATGTGTAAGATGAGCGGTCTGCATGGTAAGCACGGAGATTTTCTGATGATTCTAAAAATGTATGTTTCTAAAGTTTGTCTTTGCACAGCGGCCGTGGTGTGTGTCACGTTACTGGATCGTCTTAAGGGAGATCAGCTGAGGAGCTCTCATGAACTTCTTCACAATTACCAACAACGTCCTCAGATACTGGTCGGCCACTACATCAAGAAGCATCTCGATGTAATGAAAAACAGTTAACACAGAAATGAGGAAGGGCCGATTGAAAGAAATGATAGATGTGTTTTTAATTCTATGTGCTTTATTTACCTGCTTATACCTCACACATAGTGGTCTTACAAAATATTGATTTATTATTCTTAAATGATTACAGTATTGTTCCACGGAAGAAAATAATACAAATGTAAGAGTATTTTATGATAAATTATTATGTAATTTATAGAACTCTCAGGATGAATGTTGAAAACTGTATATGAACTAATGACTGTGTCCTCGTTATCACAAAACTAATAAACTACTTAAACAAATGCACTCAATTTCTGTTCCATTTCAAAGTTGTAATCCTGCTCCCCTGTTTTTAAAACAATCATGATTCTGCTCTGGATTTGCTCTGGATTTACTCTGGATTTGCTCTGGATGTGTTCAGGTTTGAGATCAGCAAAAAAAGTCTTAATGCCAAACACATTTCTTCCATTATAACAATATGTAAGACCATTTCATTATTATAAACAAACGCAAACAGATTGCAGGAATAATGAGCTATAATCCTGCATCAAACAGGACAGACACATTTCCCATGGCCCTGTGTTATCTGTCTTTAAACGTTTTGGTTTTAATAATTAATAACACACCTGGCTTTTAATACAATGTAAAAAAGCTTTCTGCTTATATGCTACAGCAGTCAATGGAAAAGGTTTAACAGACACAAACTGATTACAGCTGGGAGTCTGTAGCTTCAATATTGAGCCTGCGCGTCAGAGGAGTGTCTGTGCGCGCTCCCGTGCGCACGCTCTTGCCTCCTGCCATCAGAACTCGCTCTGTTCGCTGACTCAGTGCCTTAAGCAACATCACTGTTCACCTGAACACGACTACAGAATCCTCTGCGAAGAACGACATCCAACATGAGCATGGCTAAAACAGCGGCAGGTGAGCATTATACACAGTTGGACTAGTGTGTGGGCGTACTGCTGAATGGGTGAAGATGTAGGTGATCATTTCTGCCTCTTCGGTGTTCTGCCCAAATTCTGTCACTGTCGTCTTTCACGCGCAGACATGCGACATTCTCTGCATGTGAAAGATTCATTTTTAAAAAGATCATTTATGGATCACGTTTGGTCACCTCAAATGTGAGGCTATAATATTACGCGCAAACAAGGCGTGCGTGTGAGCACGGGTGTTTCTAAAACGGAGGGTATTTAACTATTATCTACATTCTGTTCCAAAAGTGCGTCTGTTTGTACAGTGATACTAGGAGGATTGATAGATTAGTTTAGTTTATTTACAACCTCCACCTGCAGTTCATGCTACAGCGGTCCTAACATGCAGCATAATGCAGACCGACCCCACCCAAGAAGCTGGGATGCGAGCGTTTAGCCCACAGACAAGCAGGGGGCATATTATCCCTCTTTACAAAAAGCCTATACAATGAAATGCCTCTTGTGTGTATCTATAGAGGTATCTTTGGTGATAATATTTTAGGCCCCAGAATTAGCAGAATAAAGCTTGTGCGCATTCATGATCTTGTCTGATGGCTGTTCTATGCAGTGTGCTATGCAACCTCCAAGTATGTTCTGCATTTAGTGTTATCCATGGGCCCTTAATAACCTTTATACACCTCAGTTATGTTGTACCTTTTTAATTGTGACATGAATGGTCAAATGCAGCAGTAGTGACAGGTGTATGATGAGGTGTATGAGGAGGTGTATGATGAGGCGGGAGGTAAGCCATCTCTAAAAGGAGCTGCCTGACACACTGCCTTGAAATCTTTGACTAAAATTCATTAGTGTTCTTTTTAAAATAGGAGACGTGTGGAGCAGTTTTTTACGGATATATCTGAACTAGGGAGTGTGGATGTTAGAAGCACACATCACTGCCTGAATGATTAACATGCTGAGTAATGAATCCATTCTAAAACCATTAATCATTTCACAAAAGGGTCTTATCTTATTCACCAAATTAATTATTCAACGCAGGACAGGTTTTGTCTCTCTTCCTAAAGGACATTGATGGGGAGCAGCCTGGCGTTATGTTGTTTATTGACGTTCATTTCCTTGACTTGTGATGTAAAGATTGAACCGTTCCGATCAATTGTTTACAACCTTCACAGCTGTTATTTTATTTTGCCTACAGCATACAAAGAGAAGATGAAGGAGCTGTCGGTGTTCTCCCTCATCTGCTCCTGCTTCTACCCAGAATCAAAAAATACTCTTGTGTGTGAGTTTGAAGGTATGGAAGAGTACTTTTTCTTTTCTACATTTGAATATGATATGATGAATTATTGAACATTGATTTTTGTTTTAACTGTCCTATTGACACAGATATGGAGGTGAAACCAATAGACAAACGAGCATCTGGCCAGGCTTTTGAAGTCATTCTTAAGCCTCTTTCACCAGTGTCAGATGTATCCCCGGGCCTCCCCTCTCCACCCAAGAGAGACATTTCACTGGATGACATTGAGAAGAAACTGGAAGCTGCAGAGGAGCGGAGAAAGGTGCGAAATGTTCCTCAAGACTTAAGATACTCAAAAAGAGACTCTATAGTAGTTTTTGAGTTTTTCACCATTATGCTGTTGTCTCATCAAAACAATATATTATGTTTCTTTGAGTAACCCTGTATGCTGACACACTTACCTTCTCAGGAGCTGAAAACAGTTGGTTTCTCCTTTCTAAGTAGACAGGTGAAAAAAACTCCACAAAGCTACTACTTTCCATTGTTTGCATTAGCTGTGGTAGTGAAAGGGGTGTGGCCAGGCCTTAATGGTATTTTCTATACATACTGCATTTCTGAATATAACAATTCTTCATTTGCCTTTAATAGAATATTTGTCTTGCTCCCACAGTCTCAGGAGGCTCAAGTGCTGAGGGCTTTGGCTGAAAAGCGGGAGCATGAGAGGGACGTGTTGCTAAAGGCCATGGAGGAGAACAGTAACTTTAGCCGGATGGCTGAGGAGAAGCTGCAGACGAAGATGGAGCAGATCAGGGAGAACCGCCAAGCTCATCTGGCGGCCATGATGGAGCGTCTACAAGAAAAGGTATAAACATCAGGGCATTCTCCACTTTGATGTTTTCTAACGTAATGGTTTGCTGTTCCCAGGAAAGACATGCAGCTGAAGTGCGTAAGAACAAAGAGCTGAAGGAAGAGGTAACAGCATGAGCCCTTATCTTTCTACACGTTATCTCCATCTGCCCTCGGTCCTGGACATCACCTCAACACAGTACCAGTAGTACAGCCACTATCAGTGTTCTTCATGGATTCTACAATAGTAACACAATAGTACAATTCAGTCAATGAGATTGTTTAAGATATGATGCAAGAGTATTATGTTTTTCTAACTATCATATATCTGGAATGATTCAGTAAATTGGTGAGGTACCTTAAATGTACAGCACTGTGCTTTTTATTTGATATGTTTTTGTTTTATTTTATTGAAAGGCCTTCAGTGTTGTGAGTCGACACCAAACAGTGTTTTTTGATCATGTTTTAGTGTCTCTTGTGAAGAAAGATCGGTGGTAAACTCTTCAAGTTACCAGTGTCTCATATTCTCTCTGGTCATATGTTATTGACATGCTCATAATACAATTAATCTGCCAAATACACAAACACAAATGTCCACTTTCTGTAAAATTAGCTTGACCTCGAGGTGCTTAATTAACACAAAGAATGTTTTTTGCCCAAAAGGGAGCAGCACACTTTACCTTTTCACTTTCATTTGTCACTTTTTGCATTCGGCTCAGTTGTTTTGTAATACAGGCTGCACAGTATTTGATCATTCATGCCACATAAGTACAATGAGTGTCTTGGACAATGGAATGTGCAGTAGCTCCACTCTCTATATCAGTATTAGTGAAACTAATTACCCGTCTGCCCGGCTAAGTGAATGTGAATTAACCATGATTCTGCTCCCTTTAGGGGTTTGTGGAGGGATCGGAGCTCTCTGAACTAGTCTCTTTTTAAATTCAGCATCACTGGTTTGAACACCCTGCTGCTTGTGTCTCCCTTCATAAACTGCTTTGCTGAATAAAGATATGAAGTTCTGTACATTTGGCATGCATCAGTGAATTATTTTGTGCTTAAAGGGAGTCTGTAACTGCTAATAAAATAACCTGTTATATACACAACTTGACAACCAAAGCCTTCTAAATGTGATTTTTATTCCTGTTTATAATATCTTCATAAAAAAGCCCGAGATCCAGACGTGTTACAAACAAATAAAAGATGCCATGTTTGTCCAGCAGGTGGCAGTGAAGTGTTAAGTATTTAGCAAATGAACGGTATAGACAATTTGGACCAACGCTGGTAATGAATACGTCCTCAAAATCATTGTTACGATTGCATTTTGTTTTTGCCTGTCATTTTTCATTGATAGAATGTGCCCCCCCCCCCCAAAAAAAAAGTCACCACATATACCACTATTGGGTTGGAC
>JAVQKC010075152.1:0-23337 GCA_036025475.1 Philypnodon macrostomus | reverse complement strand
TATGTTGGGTACACTGTGGAGAATCACTGTACCACGTTTCATTGCTCTCTGCCAAAGTAAGTGTGTCCAGGGTCCCATAGGGGTCATAAACATGGGGGCGCTATAGAGGCATTCTTTATTAGACCTCTGTAATGTGCCTATGTACATTAAGTATACAATTTCCCAGATCAATGTGCCAAAATTCACGCAACTTCGTTTATGTTCAGCAGGATTTTTGGCTCAATGAAAGTGCATCAAAATGTTAGTTTGTGAATTATTTAATTGTCATTAATCAAGATGTACCAAAATCAATCCAGTTCTGCATCTTCATGATATGTAACAGTTGAAATGAACAGTTATTCCGTTCTCAGTTTTGGCCAGTAATTAATTAATTACTTATTTAATATTCATCAAAGAAGTACTCAAATCGATACAGTTTGGTGTGTTTATGGTATGTACCTGTGTGCAAATGTTGAAACTGACCCGGCAATTTGTTTTTGAGTTATCGCGTTCACAGCTAGGATCTGCGGACAAGCCCCGACGTGATTCCATAATATTGTTGTTTTGCCGATATTATAAGCAGAAGAAGATGCATGAATGTGGTTGTTAGAGAGTGTGATTCTCAAGGCTGGATAATTGAATCAGTAAGCAGACACTGAGCATATTTGCACTCATACTTACATCAACACTGTATTCAATGTACAAACACACATCATTGAATCACTGTATGTAATCATATGTAATCATTAAAGATCTGCAATCACTATTTCTATATGTCGAACACATTCTGTTGAGACATTGAGATAATATTCTACTCTGTTGTCCCTTACTTGAGGAGAATTGTCTATAAACATCAGTGTTTAATATAGTTTATACTTTTTGAAAAAACTAGTCCTTGGGGTATCTAGACTTTGTTAGCAAATCTTTTAAAACTATTGAACAATTATGGTGATAGAAGCAGACATAGGAGGCAATCTTCTGTCCGTTTGACTTGTCAACACTGAACTCATGGCAATGTATTTGGTAATACACCATTGAAAAATACACAGGGAAAACGAAAGTAAGGTGATTTAGTATTTTTTCACAAATGTGCCATAGTAAAGTAAAGGTGACTTGGTCAAGGCTTAATTTCCCAAGGTCTGATCCAACAGAGTGAGCCTGAATATGCCTGGAGCAGGACTTATAACAGGATCTGTGGACGGTAGATCTAAACCACATCATAGTCCGCTCTGATTACTGCTCCTGACTCACTCCTCCTGCCTTTTTTATGCCTGAGATTTAATTCTGCATCAAGGGCAGAGCAGTATACGGCCCCTCAGGTGCTCTCCGTTGCTGATGTGTCGTCTTTTTTTATTATTTCAGTCATATAAGTTTAGATAAACTTTATTACCGCCCTCAGGAGAGAAGTGAGAAGCCATCTCTGAGTAGAATCACACAGTTTGTGGGATGTAAATAACAACAAGGAAAATGTCCCATTCCTGGAGCACTTTCCAAAGTTTAAACATCAGAAATATATATCTTTCTGTAACATCAGGTTATAGCCAAGATTCTGCAGATCCCTTGATGTGACCATATATCTTTAGATACTCTTTTTTCAGACTTAAATTAATCAAAGTTACAATTTGTCACAGTTCTGGTTTGTTTATATTTTTGACTCCTAAATCTGACCACCTGGAGTCTTTTTGCTGGCCAAGCCCAGATAAACTGATACAGTTGCATTAGGAAGGCCATCCAAAATTAGTGTGTAAATCAATGCATAGATCGACCTTTAACAGTTATTCACTATGAAGTTTGGTCATTATGATTATTGCAGATATCAGTCAGGCAACCTGATAATTTCTGAAAATCTTCTTGTGCAACATTGATGTATGAATGAATGTAAAAAAGGATTGTATATTGTCATAGTCGTGTGTAACGGTCTCACAGATGTATCTCTGTATCTATGGGCCTTAGGTGGGGTACAACCTATAATTCTAAATCTGTAAACAACTGGCTTATGCCCCTCCACTGTCTTTATATCCAAACAGACATAAAGTTTCTTAGACGTTGACTTCTACTTTTTGTCCCCATGTGTACCCCGGCACCTTTTATACGCCATACTTATATTTCTCTGTATATGAAGCCAATACAGAGCTAATGACTCTATGTAAAGCACAATCATACGGTGCTCTTGACAGCTCCTTTAAAATGAAGATCTATTGTATGCACCGCACTGCAGTTTCTAAACCATATACATTGAATCTCACAATGAACTGGGGGGAAATAGCAAAGGTGTGACCTTTCGGGTGTCACATTATAGATTTGAATGATAGTAATGGCATTTAGTACTAACCCTCTAAAGATGACACCTCCCATGAATCTTCTCTATTTTCTAATGTATTTTTCTTCACTTGCCACATACTCCTAAAGTCCTTGAATGGCTTGATTGAATTGCTGATGAATGAGCTTAATTTTAAAATAGATGTTCCAGTGTAAGCTACCTTAGACAGTGGGAACATGATAGCTAAATGCTTGGTGATTAAGTCCTGATCCATGCCTAATGAGCACATTGCTGTGACAAGTCTCCTATTTAAAGCTCTAGTCAAAGACACACTAAGCCCAATTGATTTACACTGGACATGATTTATTTGCTGGCCAGTGTCTCGTTCCTCCCGTTCTTTCTCTTATACCTGATGATTCGACAACTAGCGGCTTCTATCTGGGTGCTGCAGATTATGCGCAGCTCGACATCAGGCTGATAAAACACAAAGGTTATCCCTCCATCCCCTATTGATTTAGCATTGTTACCCTCCTCACTCGCTTCCATTCCTCAGAAAGCCACAAGAGAAGAGGCTGTGACTGAAATCTTAATCAACCTTTTTACCAAGGCTGTCCTAAGCACTGGGATTTTGTTATTGAGAATGTTGAAGGTATTGGTTACACATGTAATAAATAAAGTTACATACACGTTTTCACTGCAGTTGGACCATTTTTGAACATGCAAAGTGATTTGAGAAAACTGAGATAGTCTTATAATGTCTTGCAGTAGATAGAGATTGTGCATACATTATTCATTAGACATGTAATATATTCTATGTATCCTGCTTTTGGTGACAAAATAGAGTGTTCAGGCTACCAGCGACTTTATTGTCCCCATAGCTATTGATGTATGCTACAATTGACCCACGAAGCAGTACCTTCACTATATCTTAAGCCAAAATCCTGGTCAGAAAAACCTAGCTGAAAGATTAGCCCATTGTATATCGTGCAGGCTATCGGGGGTAACCTGGAGTAACCTAACCCAACATAATTTGTAAAACAAAAATAGGATGTTTTTGCTATTAGGAGACAGAATGGAGCTAACCACTTTGTTATTTTCTGGCTCACAATGCAGCATGTATTATCATTGAGGCAACCGCAGAAGAGTTTTTGGACGCACTTTACATAGGCCTTAGCTACAGTGTAGCTACTGTTACTGTGTAACAAACTGTAATAACATGTAACTACATTGTACATACAGAATGGTTACGATTAGGGTTGGGTACAATGTTACAATGTTTGTTACACAGTGTATTACATTGTACTTAATGATGACAATGTAGTTATGGGCTATGTTAAATTTTTTTTGTAACTGTAATAACTGTTTAGTGACACCTTTTACAATGAAGAGTGAGAACATATATACGGCCTACTTTTTGTATGCATAGGTAGTAAACAGTTGTGCCTAGTGGTCAAAGAGCATTTTGTCAAGCTCCTATACACTAGACCAGGGGTGGGCAAACTGCGTCCAGGGGGCACATGCGGCCCTTTGGGTTTTTTAATCCGGCCCGCCAAGCATTTTCCCATATTTTTTAAATGAAAAAATATTGCCAATTTATCACTCACATTGTTATAACCTGCAGCAACCAGTTAACTCCACATCATCACATTTTTTCACTGAGGTCCAATCAAAGGCTGTATGTCTCATTTGAAAGAAATGGTCGCACATTTTTAAACCCCATGTGGCATTTGAGTCAAAAAGTTTGCTCAACCCTGGTCTAGACAAAACTGTTGCTGCTACACCATTGTTATGTCGCAGATAGTGCAACATAATTGTCATTAGTTAGTTGAAGTTCAAGTACGCCAGCATAAAGTAAAAAACGGCCTGAAAATGTTGTATTTTTTAGCACAATACAATGCCAAAGCTGGAAGACAAGCTGTATTTAGTAAATATACATTTACATTAACATTCTGGTCGAAGCCACTGGATAATGCACTGTAAAATATTATTTCCTTTTCATAATAGACTCATGTGCACACTATTGTTATACAGAATATGATTATGGTTTAAAACTGTAAATTACATCTGACAAAACAGCGCATGAATCTGGCTCTTATCAGACGGCCTTGGCATTGCTGGATGACAGGTAATGGATAGACCGAGATCAGTGAGCACGAGCCAATGAGAGATGGTGGTTGAGAATGTGCTGCCTGTTTATTGGTGCCTAATGAAAAACAATTTATCTAAATCACCAGTGGGGAGGCCTCCTGGTTACAGCGATGGAAAACAGGGCTAGTCTTTTTGGCATTGACAAATGTGCTTGTGTTTTTCCAATTGAAACTGAATTGACAAAAGAAAACACAGCCATTCGGACCACAGGCAGAGTGTGAGGAGGATTCCACCACACAAGGATAGGTATAGTTCAATTCAATTCCATTTTATTTGTATAGCCCTATATCATAACAAAGCTGCCTCAGAGGGCTTCACAAAAAGAGATGTATGTAAACAATAAACAAGGTCATTGCAAACAGTAAAGTTTGCTAGTTGTTGGTAGTTGAACACAGTCCATTTACGCTAAGGCTTTTCTGCATTCGGATTGTTTCTGCATGGTAACATCAGACTTACTTTGTACTCATTAAAATGTTATATAACCCACTGAAGTTCAAAGCAACCGTCAGAATGAACATTTATTTATTTAATTTCACATATCATAGGGGTTTAATGCACCATTAAAAGCATAACATAAAGCAGATGGGCTACAGTAGTAGACCACACCCAATGCTCTTTTATTAGATCTAGCGAAGTGGACAGTTATGATATATTCAGCCTACATGCAAACTACTTTTGGGCCTGCTGACAATCACTCCTTTCAGAGATAATACTAATGCTTCAAATGGAAAGAATGAATGGAATTTAACTCAATATACTACAGTGACCTATATTACAAGACACTGCTAATTAGTAATATCTTCTCCTATAATGTCCTCACGTTTGGATTCATTATTGAATTCAGGGCTTATAAAACCATTGTAAGCCTTATTTTAAAAAAAATAATACATTATTGTAACATATTTCACAGCTATTCAAAGCCCTCCTCTTTATCTCCTCCGACAAAAACTTAAAATGTCATTAGCTGAATACCGTTGTGGAATTCCTCCTATTATTGAATTCAGTAATAACTCAGATAGCTCTCGTAGAAACATCTCATGCATGAAATGAGGGCCTTCTTCTTTCACAGTAGCGATGGTACATTTGAATTTAAAGTTGTATTATTGCAGGGGTGAATTGGAGGAAACGACATGGTGAAGGGACAGCAGATAAAGAAAATAACATACTGTGAAGTTGGGCTTGACTGACTAATACCTTGTTTGACAGCTGTAAGTAAATGTAACGTCTAACAACTCTTGAAGTTAATTTATTAAGACAAATTAGCCAATACCAAAGGAATACAAAAACATGGTATACAAGCACAGATTTGATTATTGTGTGTTGGTCCCAGTAGTATTTAAGTTGCCCTCATGTCCCATTTTGGGAGGTCAGTTGGTTGTGTTAGTTTCATTTTGACATGGGTTTTGTAATGTTAAACCTATGTTGACCTCTTTTAAAGGCCTGTTTATGCCTTTATTTGGCCAATAAATATTTTTTTTTCCGATCTAAGACCTCTGTCCTGTTGCCTTACTGCCTGGTCCATAACAGACAGGTAACAATTCACTATGGTATTTTTCAGAGAGAAAATATTTCAAAGAAAACAAGACGCCCCTAAGTAATGGTTTGGGAGCTGCACAGCTTTGATGTCCCTCAGGCTTACATGAACAGAGGGATTTAGGTGGCCTACATCCTCAAAGGACCTGTAGTTAGTAATGGAAAGCCTATATGGCATGTTTCAGAAGAACCTTTTAGGGTCTCCAGGCCCAGATACAAAGAAATGTAAAACCTATGTCAAGACAATATGTCACTGCATGCAAGGAAGCAGAAGATTTGGTATGTGAAAATGACAAGAAAAAGTGCATATTTCTCCAAATCTGTCTATATCAACTATGTGACTCGAGGCCATTATGCAGAGTGTGCCCCACTCAAGGCACATAGTTGCTCCAGTCATCCATGTCCTAGAACAAGAAGTTCCAGAAGATGAATGAACTAATAAAACATTCATACTCCTTACCACATTTCATAAAACCTGTCTTGTTCTTATGGTTGGTCTCTGTCTGCTACTGCTCAGTGTTTATGATGCAAGTAGGTAGCACATATTGAACAGAAAGAACCTAATATGAGTGTATGTCAGTAAATGATGGTGTGTGGATAAGACAGGTGGAGCTGGCTCACGACTGCTGCCCCCATTGCCGTGAACAACCATGATCTTATTTTTATCTGAAGTCTTACTCTGTGCGCTCAGAAAATGCCAAGCAGCCATGGCAACAGAAATGCACCAGTCACATTCATAAAATAGAGTTGGAAAAGCAGTAGAGCTGTTTGCCAAGCACTCGGACGACATGTGCCAAAAAGCCAGGCCTTTTCTGCTGACATCACCGCTGCCTCTAACAACTTCCCACCACCTCTTTACTTCATAGAATCTTTCATTTAAAGGGGCCTTATGTTTTTGTACCATGTTATAATGCTGTTTCAACATAAAAAAAATACAATAAAAAACAAAAAAGTAATATTTTATGCTGGGACACTGGTCTTCTCAGGAGTTCAAAACACTTGTCATCTTTCCACATCCAGCATGGCAATAGTTTATATTGTGCGCTTTGCTAGTAGTGAAGAGGATTCAGCAGAGCAACCGATCCTAAAAAGTTATTACATATTGCTTTATTTTTTTTTCTAAAAAATCCCAACGGAAATCAAAACATTAGGCTTGAAAATTACACTATTGTCTCTTCTACTTTCCAGATTATGGTGTTGACAGATCCGGAGTTTGAGAGCAGCGTTCTCATCAGCTCGGATGAAGGAGCCAGTTTCCAAAAGTATCGCCTCACTTTCTATGTCCTGAGTTTGCTGTTTCATCCAACTGAAGAAGACTGGGCCCTGGCCTACAGTCACGACCAGAAGGTAAGTGGACACTAGGACAACTTCACTGAGAAATCTTCAAGTTTTCTTCACCATAACATTACTGCAAAACATTAAGATTCTTATTTGCTGATAGAAGTTGATATCACGATACATTTGTGACATTTTGTGTAGCCCCCATAGACTGAAGTCATCCCTGCACTAGCGTATATGCTAGCCGCATGTGATTTACATAGAAAGTCCTTGCTTACAATATTACAAAAAATTGGTAGCTAATGTGTTTTTCACCTGATGGTAGAAAAGCCATTTTCTGTAATCTTCAATAATGATGTCTTGGACGTTCTACTTTGATCAAAAATGGGGCTTTGGTTAGAAAGGCCGTATTAAAAAGACAGCTCTTTTTTTGTGACAATTCTAACTTCTGAAGGTTGGTCATTAATGTCAAGTACTTTCAGAGGCTTTATTGTGTTGTATTGTTTGGACTGTTGGCATTGTAGTGTATTAAAGCTGCCAACTGTCTGGGGTATACTTGTATTTTGTTGTCACTTGAGACCGTGCCATATTATTGGACTGGCAACTCGGACAGTTAATTGGTTTTATTATGTTTTAACAACTGCCATATTTAGAAACACTGTACATTTTGTTCATTTTGGAATTAATAACTGGTCAGTTCAAGAACTTTACAATCTTCTGAAGTCTGGGTTGTATCAAGAATCTGGACAAAGCATGAAGGTAGCTTTGTGAGTAGTAAAAACACATCAGGTGGCACGGCTGTTTTTGTTTTTGTGTTTTTTGTGTTATTTGTGTCGAAGGTATTAACTGTTAAAATCAGTTTCAGTAGGTTATAGTCTGTAAAGATCCAGTATTGCCTTTGGCATACACAACAAAATATTAAATTATAAAACAAGAAAAATTTGAGCCGAGAATCTGGCAACACAACAAACCACATAAACTGGCATCAAAAGAAAATACCACATGTGCTTGATCGTTAAGGTAAAATAAGGATAATGTAATATTGCAGCTGCCAACTGAGTTTAAATAAATGTTGGCTGTAGCACATTTTAACAAGAAAACTAACTCACATTTTTACTAGGTATTAGATGATGTTTTAATGAAGATATGTTTCATGTTTTAACAAGATACTGCATTATCATGTTTCATACACACTTATCTTGTTTTAAAAAGATCTTCTCATATTTTTACATTATGCAAGATAGTTTCTCCGTTTGTTGAACAAGCTAAATTTAGTATCTTGAGATTTCATGATAAATTAGTAAAAACATGATCATTTCGTATATTGTTATAACATGATAGTATCATGTAAATATGTTAAAAGATCTTGTTTAATACACATGTGTGCGTCGTGATAAAACGTGATATTGCAGTACCTTGTCATTTTATGAAATATGATTCAGCTGAAATATATTCAGTCAGTCAGTAATACTCTGCCGTATTAGATTATTGGAGAAATAAAAATAGTGTGCATGTTATGAGCTGTAGATTCTATTGTGTTTAAAACTTTTTTTTCCCACTAACATGTGCTTCATGCCTAAATAACAATGTACATATTGGATGGTCTATTCTTGCGTTTCAAAGATTACTGGTCTGTCTGAGAGGAAATACAGCTACACAAATCATCAGTTGCATTTAGATTCATTTCAATCTTCATACATTGTTTATGACCACAGGGAACCCAATTTGAATTCAAAGAAATCATACAATTTGTTTAAGTACAAAAGAATTAAAGATGGCTGACCAAGCTAGTAAAGAAGATAACTGCCATCCATTTGCCCATCGGGGTGACCATCTTTTCATTACTTGTTGCTGTTGAAGCCAGTCATCATCCCACCTCCCTCGAATGAGTTCAACAGAGTTTACACAGCCCAGTATCAAAGAATTGGATGCTTAATTTCACCTGACTTCCCCATCACCACCACCCCACTGTAGCAGCAGCCTAGACACTTCATCTTTTAATATGCTCATTTTCAGCTTGTAACGGCCTAATAGTCTCCAGATTGGGTCAGCCCGGATTTAATCATCTGTAAGTCGTAAGTGCTTATCCGTGGTTAAGTGCGGGCCCCAAGGACTTTGAGGTGGGAGCACAACTCTAGTCAGACATTCCAAATTTGCATCATTACAAATCGGCCCGTGTTTTTTTGGTAATTTGTGATTCTCTTTTATGAGTTTCTTTCAAATTAATATTCAGGTCAGGTTGTTTGAGTATTTTTAGATTGAGAACTGCCTCTGACCTTTCCCAGCCTCTTATTGCATGTCTGTGAGGTCTTTGTGGAGACAATTACTCACTGATGTAGTCCCAGGTTGGCGGCGGTGGAGAATAAGGCCAATGGTGCTGCTGCCAAGTGAGTGAGTTATGTAAACAGGCCCGCACAAAAGAACAGGGGCGATGAGGCGAAGTCACACATGTCGGATAAATGGGTGGAATTAAGATCCAAGGAGACAAAGTGTTGGGGCAACTTGGCTAAAGTCCAAGTAACACATAATTTGTTGACGTTCATGCTTTTTAGTTTTTAGATTTTTAGATTTGACATGAGCAAGCCTATGTGAAATGTAGTATTTAGTTATTTTGTGCATGTCCTCTCTCCGTTATATACTCTATAGGTGTTGAATGTGTATATCAGTGTTCATCTGGCCATTGTTCAAAAAGTGGTTCAAAAATGTGTCCACTGTTGCAGCAAACTGAGGAGCTGCACCTTTTCCACACCTGGGGTTGACTCCACCCCCTTACACTGTGGGCGTGTCGCAGCAGGTGAAGGCAATTTCTCAATCAGGCCTTGGCGCTTTAAATGCCACACTACCAGTTCCCTGGTTATATCTGAGCCACGGACATTTGAGCAGGACTCAGTTGAGCGGCTCTTAATCTTGAGCATATGGACTCACGTATGTGGTAAGGATGTGCACAGACTGTTCATTCATGGACCTTGGTTCTTTTTATTTTCAAAATTGAGTTTAGAATATGTACAAAAATGTATGTGGTAAATAGAATACCATTTAGTTTAGATTAATCTTCATTTGGGCAGAATTGAATGCATTTTATGCACATACTTGTGTTTTTATTTTGATTCAAACAAATGTCCTTATTTTCAAGGTGTTTAACCTGATGCTGCCCTTACACTGCAACTTAATTAAGAAATAAAAATGAAAAATGCTTCTGGATGAATTCCTCCAACTAAGCTTCTGAGTAAATTCCAGCAATCAAAGTTCAAATGTGGGACCTAGTTCCCATCCACCAATGGAATTTAGATGAACTGGAGTTTTATTACATTGTTATTTCAACTAAAAACATGCAATTAACGCATCCCCGGGGAAAAGAGTCATGGTTATACAATGAGCTACTGGTTTAGGGGCTTTCTCTGGCTGTGTCATTTTAGCCCAGAAGTAAAAGCAGTTTGGTAATTTTTTACTGTATTTTGTATGTAACAGATTCTAATTGATCTTATTAGAGGAAGCAATAAACTTTTAATTGGTTCACCTTTGTCCAGTAGCTGTCCTATATCTTACTTGACAAGCCGTTCTATCCTCCTTGACCTCTGAAAGATAATCACTGAAAACCAAATGAACATTAAATTTGAGGAATAGAGATGCATCTATAAATAGTTGCTTCCTCATCAGGACAATGATATTACTTCGACACCTGAGTAAATTTGAGAGACAAGGCCGTGACTTTTTAATGGGCCGCTCAGTGATGAACTCATCCGCTAACTGCATCACAGACAAGTGCACTGCTAATCACCACTTGTTTTACAGCCTGCTATTTCCAACATGTGACCCCTGATAGTCTCATCTTCCAGTTAATATCTATATTATTAATTACTATTGTCTTTGTGGATGTCATTAGAGTGTATAATATTGATAATTAATGCTTTGTTATCTAGGATTCATTCTGGAGAATATAAATAGGTTTTATAGACTGCTACTGTGATTGTGACTCGAGTTATCTTCCAGTAGTTATAGTGTTATAGGAATAAAACAATGTATCACCTAAATGAAACCTATAAATTGAATGTGTTATGTGTATGTGTAGACTCTTTGAATGAAGTGAATGAGAGATAACCAACCAGCGTCCCATAGTAAAATTAGTAAATGGGTTTTGTCCAGCATCACATTTTATAGGCATTCTGTTCATTGTAGCGCATTTTAGCTTTTACTGCTGTAGCCTACATTTCTACATGAAAAGCGAAGAGCTTATTTGATTGCCATTTGTAGGATGTAAAAGGGTTATGTGTTTGATTTGAATACCTTTTTAGTTCTTTGAAAATGCCCAGTAACACTTAATTTTACATTGCCCCTAACTACATTGTATCTACCTCCATTAAGTACAATGGGTAACACTTTATAATATGGTGTGTTTAATAAACTATTTATAAGGCATTAGTTATGTGTTTATAAGCCTTTTTGAGTCATGTATTAACAGTTATAGATATCTAAAAATACATTATTAAGCCATTGTACATTACAAGTGGCCTATTAACACTTACAAACTCGTTATAAACGGATTATTGACAGAAGTTTAGTTGTGTTGGTTTTGTCTTATCAGCACTTCAATATATTTTTAAGCTAATTATAACTGTTAATACTGTCTTAAAAGCTTATAAACATACATAAATGCTTATTAAATGCCTTTATAAATACTTTATTAACTCACCTTCTTACAAAGTGTAACAAACTGTAATAACATGTAACTACATTGTACCTAACCTTAACCATTCTGCATGTACAGTGTAATTACATATTACAGTTTGTTACACAGTGTATTACATTGTACTTAATGAGGTAGATACAATGTAGTTAAGGGTTATGGCAAATAAAGTGTTACCAAATGTACATATGCTTATTGTGTATTTTTTTTTTTTTTTTTTTTTGTGTGTTTTTTGGGGGTTTTTTTGCCGGTCTGTTAGCAACTTTATGCAAAAACATTTTTATGAAATTTTCAGGGGAGGTCAGGAATAACGCAAGGAACAATTGATTTGTTTTTGGAAGTGATCCGGATCACCGTCTGGATCCAGGATATTATGAAAGAATGGCATCTGTTAGCAACTTTACTCAAAAAGCACTGCACCGATTTGAATGGAATTTATTTGGATGGGATTTTCAGAAATTACACAAAGAACAGTTAATTATATTGAATTGTGATCGATGAAAATGAGCTGCCTTTGGTGGAGGTCTGCACTCTCAAAATGTAGAGAAATTGCAGGTGCTCATATTTTTTGACAAATACAAACTGGTTCTTCTTTTGAGCTCACTTATTCTATCAATTTAATTTGGTAGCTAGGCCAGAGGTTTTCAAAGCAACAAATAACAACAATAATTGCACATTATTTTATCACTTATTGGATTCCTTTTCACAAAATAATTTGAGTGATTTTCTTTTCTGATAGAAAATTTGGCCTAAACAGCAATCTTGAGAACAGATTTTACTGCAATGCTGGCTAGAACAATATTAACTAGACATACAAGAAGAAAAAAGATATATAAAATTCATAAACCTTCAAACATCCTTTTATAATACACTTTTTTTTTTTTTTTTTTAAAGAACAAAATAAAGATTAATGTAACAAACATTCAGTCTTATGTGGGTAAACAAAATATAAGCCAGGTCTACATCAGGAATAATCAGGTCTAAACCAGATCCAAAACCCTCATATCCACAGTTATCTCATTTTTCTTTGACTCAACTGAACAAAAGTAATAAAAGTTGTACCCGAGAAAAGAAAATGTGCCACTGGTGACTATTTACTTCAAGATTAACAATTACTTTCTTGGTCCAGTCATTACCTCCATACATGTACATGAAGTCCAGGTGGAAATACAGTGAGTTTTCATGTTGCTTGGTAATTACATTAACCAAAGCCTCTGTGTAGGCCAACAATTAATATTCTCACTTGAGGGATGATGAAATATTGTGTCTATTCTGGGGAGACATTGTTTCAAGAGCATAAGCAGCTACAGTAGAGTGCAAACGTTTTAGGCAAATGTTAAGCAATGCAGTGAAGTGGGAAAGCTTTCAAAATGATTAACTTTAGTTTTATATAAAAAAAAAAATGTGATAAGCAAAAATGGATTTGTGGTGTGACTCCGGATCATCATATTTACAGTATCAATTGGGACATAAGCCCATTGCCTTGGCCTCTAGTTACCACCCCACCAACACCTTCCCCTCTGTTGAGCCCTTTTGCAGAGTACACTAAAAAGCACCTGGAGAGTGCAGACCTCTGCCAAGGTAGTGAATTTTCCCTATGCGCTAAAACGGTCTTAAAAATTACTCTTCTAGGTTCTACATAGAACCTTCTGTGGAACTGGACACCCCTCCAGAAAAAATGGCAAAATAGCAACCAACCTTTCTTAGTTTCTATTAATGACAATAATTCAAAATCATTCAAATCATCTTAATACAATGGCAGGTCACCAAAACCACAGAAACAGCAATAGACTAATAAAACAATGTCATTGTTGCTTTAACTCAACAAACCAGATCTCTTTGGGAGAGTCAGTTTGAGATTAGCATAAAGAGACAAATATGTGAGTAGCCTATACAAACAGATACAATAGTGAGCATGACTGGATTTAGATGATTCTTCTGAATGCTCACTTTGCATTTTGGAATTTGTTGTAAATGAACTAAATAAACTGAAAATTGATCAAAGATATTTAACTAACATCATGTTTTAAACCTGCTTAAATCTTGATTTGGAAAATGTGGGATTTTACCAAAGCTATCCCTGGTACTGGCTTGGCAGCTGGCTCCTGATTGAGGGATTAATTTTAACAAGTTATTAGCTTAGTGATGAATGGCCTAGAGAGAAAGAGTAATAATACGATAGATCAAGTTGAAATGATCAGACTGGGAGCTGTCCATGGGGCTTCCTTTGCAGACAGTGAAGTCTAGGGTTGAGATAAAATAAGACATATTTGGGTCATAATGAGTTTGGGTTTGCTCTGTTCAGCATGTTGTTGTTGTTTAATAAAGCAATGGAACAACACAAAAAACATCATTAAAAGATCCAGACTGTGTAGGAAGGATGTAAACAGTTTGCTTCAAGCCAGTAAGTATTGTATAACCAATTTTATCTATACAGTGAATTATAAAATGTATTATTATATCTGCCATATTATGTATATTAGTTTGAGAAATATTTTTGTTTTGTTGTACCCAAAATACAGTGTAGCTCCAGGATTTGTAAAAAAAATGATATACCTTTGTGAGATAGGACCACTTTATTACTCAAATAAATACAGGAGATCTGATTTTTTAGTTTTTGCTATCACAGATAAACACACAGCACAGTTAAGTGAGCAGGGAATGGCACCCAGTTGTGGTCTGCATTTAAATCCACAATGCCGGGGTGAGCTGTCTAAACTCTGACTATGTGCGACAGAGCTACCAACTGAGCTAAATGCGGCCCACAGATGCTACATGTTGTTGGAGAACCATTTATTACCTCAAAAACAACCTGGGCCTGGCTATGATATAATGCTGTTGGACTAGACTAGACTGTTACTAAATTTAGACAACAAAAGAGCAGAGAGCACTGTATGTATAAATGCAAACTGAGGGTTATTTAGTGAGAACCAAGTCATAGAAAACTTTATGCTCATCCATGGACTTGGCAGCACACCTCCATCTGCTGTTTCGACAGAGGACTGACAACAACATATCTGCTATTCACCAGAATGTGTTCCTCCATCTGTTCACCGTGTCTGTTTGTACCATGAAGTCGGCGTGGCTTCACTGTATCCATAATTTCACTTTGATTTCAGAGCTTTGCCTGTTTTATTTTAACAGTCACAACAAAACCACAATCAAACAACTCGCCGGAAACTTTACTGCAAATAATTTGGCAAACATTGATACATTTTTTTTAATGAAACACATAACTCCAAACACTTCTAATGCAATGATGGTACTAAACTTTGACAAACATAGCACCATTTTGGGTTCCAAAAGATTTCACCAAAATTCTTGTATCCAGGGATGACATAAGAATTTACAGTATGTATAGTCTGAGAACCTGCCACGAATTTGATGATGTTGATGATATAGAACATGAATAGCATTTATTCAACAGCAGAGCTTGGTTGTATCAAAAGTTATTTAAGCTGGACTCAAGCCAGTGTGCCCATTCTTCTCTGACCTTTGTCATCAACAAGGATTTCATTTCTTATCACACTCAAAACGTATTACACTTTACACTTTTTACAATTGAGGCTGACTTCCCAATTTCAATCCAATATGGCTGACTTCCTAACCCTAACCCTTCCTGATTATTGTAGGGTGGGGCCATAATAATATTTTATGTTGGGTACACTGTGGAGAATCACTGTACCAAGTTTCATTGCTCTCTGCCAAAGTAAGTGTTTCCAGAGTTCCATAGGTGTCAAGAACATAGGGGCGCCAAAATGCATGTGATTTTGTATGTTTAACAGGATTAATGGCTCAATTAAAATGCTTCATGGCATTAATTAGTTAATTAATTAATTAATTGTCATTAATCGTAGAAGTACCAAAATCAATCCAGTTCAGCTTCAGTTATGATATGTAACTGTATAGAAAAGTTTAAAAAGATCTGGCAAACATTTTTTTAGTTATTGCGTTCACAGCATTAGGCCATTAATTCATTAATTACTTAATTAGTTTTCATTGTAGAGTACCAAAGTACCAAAATCAATCCAGTTTGGCGTCTTTATGATATGTAACTGTGTATAAAATTTTAAACCAATCCGGTAATTCGTTTTTGAGTTATCGCGTTCACACAATCGATTTGCGTCAGCGGATGTGGAAATGCGTTTCACCGATATAATAAAGTGGCCAGTGAGTGTCATTACAATGTTACATTCCATTCTCAAAACAATGTGCGGGCTCATTTATATTCTACGTTTGATTCGTATACAGATATGCATGGAGCCTTCGATCCATCATCTCTGTACTTTGGTCCGTTTTTGGAAAGCTTGTGGATGCGTATGGAGCACTGAGAGAATGGACATCCTCTAAAAATGTAGTGAAAATACTACAACGGTGCCACCCTGTTTATTGTTGTTATTCTTATTAAATTTTGAACTAGCACCTATCGCACCTACAGATTTTTTAACATAACACTGTAAAATACATGGAAGTATAAATTATCCGATGTTAAAAACATTGCTAACACACTGATATATTTACATACATAATGAACGCATAAATGATCCTTTAAACTGCATGTTTCTTGTATACTTCAAGGGGAGGACTGTTTTTAGTGAAGATTGTTGTTATTGTTGCATGCCCTTTTCTTTGTATGACTCCTTTAGTATTCTCCATGTAATCCTTGCCTCAAGTGAAATGGAATTCTGAAGTGTGGTTGTTTGACTTAAAAAAGAAGTTTTGAATAGAACACATTTTGCACTTGGCTCTGATCTTTTGACATGGACTCATGCAATGTTTGTGAAGTTCTACCAGACTTGGCCCTATAGCCTTCAGCCGTCATTTGCCATATTGCAAATTCATGTCGGATAGTGACTTGGACATTATTTTCTTGGCTGATCCCATATTTAGAGAGGGCTTTTAATGTTTAATTTTATTTCACAAGCTTTTCTTCTGCAGCAATGACCTCTCCTGACACCTGCAGCTTCTTGCAGACCATAAAACCACTGTTCTTAAAATGCTATGATGTCTATTAAGAAAATATGGTAGAGGAAATAAAATAATGTTTTTTAAGGTTCATCCAAAAACACAAGTAAATATTGCAGAATCCATACTGCCCATGCATGTGAGCTGCAACTGATAATGTACAGAGAGCATATAAGTATTGTTGAGTGATCATGCTAATGTTTTACTAAGTTATATTGTTTCCTCATCAAAAAACATACCTAGAGTTGTATTCATGCATTTATGAACTAGGCCCAGACTGCCGTCCCCAACAGCAAGGTGTGTACTGGCGAAATGGCCCCATACGTCTGTCTTAATCTGACACACATTTGATTTTTAAGGGTATTTATATTGTTAATAAGCAATTAAGAGGCCCTGCCCCCAAACCATGACAAATATGAGAAGGGTCTGGTTGACTTTTCTGATTTGTCTGCATGTTTGTGAAGAATGTTATTGGCAAATTTAGACAATTTCTCTAAAACAAACAATCCAATATGGCCGACGTCCTGTTTGTTGTAGGGTGGGGCCACAATATTATTTTATGTTGGGTACACTGTGGAGAATCACTACCAATTTGCATTGTTCTCTGCCAAAGCATATCCAGTCTCATAGGGACATGGTGGCGCTATTGAGGTATTCTTTATTTGACCTCTGTAATTTGCATATGTGAATTAACTATACACTAGCCTGGATCACTGTGCCAAAATTCATGAGATTTTGTTTATGTTCATCAGGATTAATGACTCAAATAGAGTGCTCCAGGATAGTAATTGTTTAATTAATCAATTAGTATTCTTTGTAGAAGTAGCAAAATCAATCCAGTTCTCTGTATAAAATTTGAAAGTGATCCGTCAGTTTGTTTTTGAGTTATCGTGTTCACACGTAGGATCTGCGAACGTGTACCGATATAACAATACTGGAGCACACAATACAATATTAGTGTCGTGGCAAATGTTGCTGGGCCTAAAAACCATAAAGCCTACTGTCTGCTTGAGATTGAGGAAGAAACAAGATTGAAGCTGCCGAAATGTGTTAGGTAAAGATACAGTTGTAGCAACAGAGGGAATGAACCAATAAATAATCACAAATGAAGATAGATGGATCAAGCTTGAATTCTTATTAAATTCATCAATTCAACTCATTCCTTTGTGCCACAAATGCTCAGCTGACATCTTCGGTTAGCACCACAACAGATGAATAGATATCTGTTGATCTGTTTTTTTTTTGCTGGCTTGTTTATCAGTTTCCAAACAGGCCTGTTGGGTATTGTGTGGCTTCGACATGTGGCTGCGGCTCTGCCACCAATCCTGCATATGACATACGATGTTAAAATCACTTGTTTGAATCATTTCCAGTTGCTTTTATCACAACGACAGAGGTAAAGGGGGAATGTTTTAGCGGTTTGCATATTTTGACGCGGTGGGGGCAATGTGACAATTCCTATCTTTCACTTTCTCTTGTCTTTATGGCAGCTCAGAGCATTCGCAGAGCTGAGGAGTGTTTAGGGGCAATTATAAAAGCAAAACTGTGAAAAAGAGCTTCAATTCATTTCAAAAGTAAGCTTAAGCAAATCTGCCACACATCGCTTGCGGCTAAAACTGAGTAAATAAATATGAATAATGCAAGGTGTCAATATCAGGTATGAGAATGTTTGCCTTAAATAAAGAATTTAAAAGTGCAGTGCATAGTTATTGGTGGCTTTTAGAGGAAAACACCTAAAGCTAACAACTGTTCTTTTATGACTTGATGAATAAACTGTGTTAAAAATACTCAATATAAGTGCATGTTTTATATAGCATAATGAATATACTATGACTCTTTTGTTGCTGTTTTTTTCAGATGGGTTACCAGAAAAGTGCTGTTGTATAACACTGAGGGGTTTGGAGCTGAATTGCTAATAATGAATCAATGAACAATGTTTTAACTGGTTTTACACATTACATTACAATTGCAAGCATTGTTTGGCCTTAAACAAGGGCGTAATGAGCGTTGCCATTATAATTGTATTGATTGTAAATCCTATTTTGCTTGTCTGATTGAGTTGATCCTTCTACAACTTCATTATTGTACAGCCTGTAGTGTAAAAAAATGTCTATAATGAGAGTTGAAGGCTTTGAGAAGCATCTGATGTGAATTGTGTGGGCATTGATTGGCATCTGGGATTGATGGCTCAGTCGGCTGTGTTTCACTTCAATTTGTGGAGTTGTAGTGAGTCAAATTTTGTTTTTAAGTGTAAAATGCAATAGACTGCACATAAAAAGCGAATGTTTGTTGGTTTCAATATAACATACATTTTTTATTATGGTCCAATGTTTTTTTTCATTTACAGTGTTTAATGGTGGTTTAATTCTGCTGATGTTTGAATAGCATTATAGCTTTCTTAGGGGCATCATAAAAAAAGTAATAATCATTATAGTATTGTTTAATTAAGTCTCTTTTATTATCACTGTAGTTAATTTAGGGTTGTTTAACTAATCACAACGAGGAGCAAATAAACACTACTTTTTAAGGCTTGCAATTTCTATTTATTTCCACCATTTTCCCTCAAGACGTGACCTGTTTGTTCTTACCGCCAGCCCAAGACTTCATTTTGGGACAGCATTAGCAATTTACTAATTGGAGTGTGAAATTATAAGGAGTCTCCCATTATAAAAATACCATTGTGCAAATAAGGAAGGAGGAGGATCAAAGATTTATAGTTTAAAAGTGCTGTGTTTCCAGAAAAAGAAAGAAAGGCCTGGTGCAATTTTCAGCTCCTCTTAAGCTCATATAGTCTCAACCCCATTTCCCTGTTCCCTTTCACAATCCCCCTAATGACTGCAACACACCTCACAGCCGATAAATCTGAACAGTAGAGAAACTAAGTGTCTCATCATTATGCAGTCTCCACCTATTCATTGAGAGTGTGTCTGTGAAAGGCCCCAAGGAATGGCTGAGGCATTTTACTGATCTCTTCATCGCTCATCTAGTTCAGTTCGAAATGGAC
Organism: Philypnodon macrostomus; assembly: GCA_036025475.1. Taxonomy (NCBI): domain Eukaryota; kingdom Metazoa; phylum Chordata; class Actinopteri; order Gobiiformes; family Eleotridae; genus Philypnodon; species Philypnodon macrostomus. The sequence goes on along the minus strand of JAVQKC010075152.1, from coordinate 3,486 downwards.
AACATTAAAGCATGTTTTCAAAATTGTTTGCACATTATTTTTGAACACCTAGAAATTCTTTTTTTTTTTTTTTTGTATTTTTTTTTTGTTTTGTATTTTTTTTTATTATTATTATTATTATTATTATTATTATTATTATTTTTTTATCAGCTTTCCTTACTTCTTTCCCACAACCCCCCTAATGATTGCCTTGCAGCCGATAAATCTGAACAGTGTGGAAACTAAGTGTCTCATTATGCAGCCTCCACCTTTTCATTGGAAGTGCGTCCATGTAAGGCCCATAGCGCAGGTTTAAATCTCATTTTGCTGAGCTCTTCATCACTTTCTCCCCTCCTCTCCCTCTGTGGACCTAATGATGTCCCTGTGCCATATTGTTGTCTTATGTCTAATGGGCATAAGCTGAATTACTCTTCTGCTTGACTAATGGTGATGACTGAGCTTAGGCGACAGAGTCATTTTCACTCGAGGTAATGTTGTCCCTGAACAAGTTATACAGACAGTCTTCCAGGAGTTTTGGTTTGGATGCACATCTCTTTGACGTGACTCCAGTTGTGCCCATTTTCTAAATACACAGGTGGACTGGTCACATTATGGTACATGAGCTGAGCCGTGTGCGTCACAGCTCTGCCTGTCAAATAGAAGCACTCTTTACACCCCTTTTGAATAAATCTAGTGTTCATGTTTACTAGATGAAATGCCCTAAAGTTGAGTTTTTACATGCGCAGTTTTCTATCAGAAATGTAAAATAAATATGTAAACTATAATAAAAGCAGGAAAACACATGCCACATGCCTACAGATATCTCGAGGCATTGTAACCCAGCAACAGAAAGGCAGTTCTATTTTCAAATGTTATTCATAATGATGATGGCCTTTAGGAAATCAGGAAAACATACTTGTAAGTGTGAATAATGGTTCTTCAATTGTTCATCTTTATCAATCTTTATCAGTTTTGGTACACTTTTGGACATATGTATTCAATTCTCCGTTTGAGCTAGGATTTCATAAACCTTGAATCAATAACAGTGTTTACGTCAAGAGAGATCTAAAGACGCTTTCAAAAGCTGGTTGGCAATGCAATAATATATTTTTCTACTTCAATTAGTTTGATGGATCTTTTTTTCTTCTGGTGGATCCACACAGTGATACAGATCCACACCATTCTAGAACCGTACCAAAACTTGCCCAAACATAACTTTTTTAATTAACAATGAATTAGAAACCAAAGCATTAGGGCTAGGTCACAATTATAAGAGCTTTGAAAAGACCTTTGCAAACATGATGATGCATTTTATTAGGTCTAGTTTGATATTTCTTTTCGGACTTTACGGAAATCCATGTGGAGGCACATCTGGCCGGTCTATTCAAGTGTGCAAGGATAAAGATGAGGTTTTGTAGCAGTAGTTTGGAGTCGGCAGCATGACTCTTGGCTGTAGAAAATGCTCCACAGAGGAAAATACAGTCGTTTATTTGCCTAGGCGGTGACTTGCAAAGACTCATGGGACCAAAACCACAATACAGAGCTGTTACTACATTTCACTGTTCTCCAAAACACATGCATACATAACCACATATAGACGCTACAAACAGCTCACCGGTGCGACTGTGAAAACTCTTAATTATGCTGCCCCATGGGAAAACTAGCACTATTTACTATATTGTATGTATTTTTATAATGCTTTGTAGAAGAGCAAATAATTGAGCATGTTGAAGAAGTGTTAATGTTATGAATTAAAAATCAATTTATGGGTATGGGAAGACAAGAACAAGCCTACTTAGGTTATAGTAAGCACTGGTCTGAGAAAAATGCCACTTTTTGTGCCCCTAATGTAATATCATTGTATACTAACACATAATACATAGTGCATATCCTTCTCCAAACATACAACATTAACCAGAGGTTTTTAAAACTCACATCCACAAAATGGTCGCTCTCCTAAAATGAACAGTGCCCCTTTCAGAGCCACAGTCCCATCAGTCCTTCAGTATGCATACATTGTTTGACCTAATCTAGTAATAATGCAAATGTATGCTGTTAATTATTTGGAGCTGAAAGGTATCCCGGCTAAAGGTTTTCAGAAATGCAGCGGGGACGTCAAAGTATTCAGGGACAGACGAGAGGCCATTATTCTGGATTATACTTTTTTTTTTTGCTTTTCATTTTTCCATTTGCTTCCATCAACGTGACCCATGTCAGTAGCTATATATTCAGGTTTGAAGTGCCTTTTAAATAAGCTAATCTAATTCAGAGTTATTTCAACAAAGGCATAGAGCTTATAACGTGGAATATATTTAACTTTATTTCTTCTTATTTCTTCAGTTTTGCAATCCTTCCATGACTCCTGTTTTTTTTTTTGTTATTGTAAAGCATTTATAAAGTGGGACATACAATTAGTAGGCCTAAATCCAGGCTGTGCGGATGGAAGGTGTGCGCTGATGTTACATTCAAGTGGTTTGATACAGAGCTTTGTGCCTTTAGACATTCAACGAAAATGCTGCTATTATGGCATTACATATAGAATTCCCTAAGTACCTCTTCTTAGAGATGCATAGGAGCAGTTAAGTAAATTACATAGATTATCATTGATGTACTCGGATAAACAAACAACCTGAACTCAAACTGGAATCGTCAAATGCTCTATCCAATAAGCCACTAAGCTATTGTATGCTACTATCACAGTGGTAAAATCCAATGAAAAACACTTTCCTGAATATTCTGACCAGGGTTAGTATCTTTGTAGAAGTTGAGCTAAACCTATGCTACAATTGTATACAAACTTAAAAAAATCCATATATATCTAGTCCAAAAAGCTTTTATCTCCCTTTGTATCAATAGTAGTTTTGGAGCTTTTTCCTATAAATTATTATTAGGTTAATCACTTGAATCATTTGAAGCATATTTTTTTCAAATTCATTGCCTATCATAAAATGTATTTTGCGATTTTTTTCTTATTTAGCTTTAATCTGTGTTTTTGTAAGTATCTGGTCTTGAACTGGTCTTGACATTGGTCTTGACTCAGTCTCAGGCCCTAAAATTCTTGGTCTCGGTTCACTCTGGTGTCGGACAGATCTTGTTCTCAGACTACTGTGGTCTCGGACTGGTCTTGGTCTCGAAAAGTCCGGTCTTAACTACAACACTATTAATCAATGACTGTAGAGCAAATTAAATGGTATCTACCTCATTAAGTGCAATGTAATACACCATGCAATGTAGTTACATGTTATTACAGTTGTTTGTTACACAGTGTATTACATTGTACTTAATAAGGTAGATACAATGTGGACGGGCAAGACACTTAACCCACATTGCCTATGAATTGTTGTGTGAATGGTGTTTGGTGGTGGTCAGAGGGGCCGTAGGCGCAAACTGGCAGCCACGCTTCTGTCAGTGTGCCCCAGGGCTGCTGTGGCTACACAAGTAGCTTACCACCACCGGGTGTGACTGTGGAGTGAAGGAATAATGTAATGTAAAGCGTCTTTGAGTGTT
>JAVQKC010075148.1:0-10778 GCA_036025475.1 Philypnodon macrostomus | reverse complement strand
CGGTCCACATTCATAACTACACGGTCCACATTCATAACTACACGGTCCACATTCATAACTACACGGTCCACATTCATAACTACACGGTCCACATTCATAACTACACGGTCCACATTCAGTTTGCTCTTTCTGTGTTGGTTTTCAAATTGGCTGTACGCCCATACAATACATTTAGAGGCAGTTTAGATGTTAATCTATTATATCCATTTAATCTATATTAGATTGTGGTGGCAATACTAGCGAATTATTAAGATATTATTAGACATATCTGGACTAACCAATCATCTGACGAAGTGTTGGCATACATTTGAAATGCCTTCCCATTCTTTTATCTCTAAGAATAATTGTTAATACATTTAAAAAGGGTCAGCTTGATTTAAGTAGGGTATTCTCATAGGATTTTTTGCATTTACTCACACAGGATCATCTTCAGACACTGTGGGTTGTCCTGGATGAGAGGCTCGGTCCGTACAGTCTTAGACAGGAAGGTTTTAGAGACCAAATGGAAGCGAACACAACCCAGCACCTCAACAATGTACTGCTGTCTGTTACAAACATCATACTTCAGCCAGTGAACTGCTGCGTCGTAGATCTGAAGAAAAATATTTGGTCATGTAGATACAGTATTCATATGTACCTTTAGGGTATAACTGAACATAGGTTCCCCGTTGGGGCCAGGACACCCCTGAAAAAGAGATGACCAGTGGGACTTCCTGATTAAATATATATCAAATAAAAAAGACTTACCTGTGCCTCAGATTCTATAACAAGGTCATCATGCTGGAGCAGATGAGTGAGCCGTGTCACATCCAGGTGTAGAAACTCATCTTCTTTATAAACCTTAGAGAAGTGCATCAGCACAAAGCCCTCTGCTTTGGCCTTTAGGTCTTGACAATGTAGATAATAATCAGCTAATGCTGAAATCCCTGCAATACAAGTATGTGTATAGTTCAGAATTAACTGTAATCAAGTGACAGAAGCAGCACGTAATAACAGTAACTTTTGTTGTCAAACACTATGGTCTCACCAAGACAATTTATGGCATCAATCTGTTCTTTAAGAAACACCACACACATCTTCATCACAGGCTCAATCTGGTAATGGTTGGCAGCTTCCAGCAAAGACTGAACATTGCTCTTGTTCACAGAGATCCTTCCAAAGACAGGTTTAACATCAATCACCACATTAAAATGAAGATGTCTTTAGTCTTTTCTTTACCTTGCTGTGTAAATGAACTCAAGCAGCAGTTCAATGATGTTAGGATCCACACTCCTGAGCTCAACCTCACGGGACACGGACTCCATCATTCTAGCTTCAGAACAAAAATCTGACATATTAATATTGCTTCAAATTGCACTATAGACACACACATACTTTAGTTAGCAGTAGGTCACGTCAAGTAGAAGTAGAGAAACATGATGTATTATAGTAGTATACCCACAAGTGAACATGAGTCTGAAGAACTCGGCTGCAGCCGCAAGAATATATCGATGAGCAGGGAAGTGCCTACCCTGGACCACCAGTGTCACATCACAAAGCGTGCCCTGTTGAAAACATGAAAGCTTTTAAGCGCAGACTCTTCACAGGTTTGATCTCAACATCCTTGGTGCCCGACCTACTTCTTTTCTCATGTTGTTCATGTGTTCCATGATTGTGCTTAGCTGTCTGTGCTGCTCCATACTGTTGTCTGATGTCAGCTCACTCTTTGTTGAACCAGGTGCATTTTTTGTAGAAGCCATTTTAGTGGTATCAAAATAAAATCATGAGTAAATAAAACTGTTACAACGTCATGTTAAACGGCGCAGACTTAAAAGTCGTGACCGTTTTCCCAGGTGAAGAGAAGGCCAGTGGCATGACTGTTTTATTAAGTGGGTCACGTGACGGCGTGTTGCAGGTGCGTGTGAAAAATTTATATGTAAACTTTTTTGTTTGTAAACTTTCTACAAAGAATACACGGAAATGAAACGGATCGCCATAGAAACCGTAATGTAGTTTTTCATGGAGAAATGGAATTATTAAAAACATGTCATATTTTGGTAGTCGACCCTTTAGTTTCTTCTTCTTCTTCTTCTTCTTCTTCTTCTTCTTCTTCTTCTTCTTCTTCTTCTTCTCTTCTAATTTACCAATTATTAGCGTTAATAATAGGCATGACACAAGATTAAACGTACAACTATAATTTCACAAGAAAGACACTAGGGGGTTCTGCATATCACTACTGTCTTCCTGTCACACACAAACGTCAGATCACAGTCAAACTTTTCAATAATAAATTGTGCGACAAAAAAATATATATTTATTGTGAGAGACTTTTTAGCATTTACTTGTATTTTAGCTGGAAGAAGAGCATGATTAGTGAATTCATCGAGTTTATTTTTCAGCAGATCCTCTGTAAACGGATTAAAACTGTTGACGTCCAGATGTCAGATGTCTGGTAGCCTATTCTTTTGCCATTTTGATAATTAATTTTTTAAAATTCTATTGTTGCCCATTGTTCTCATTATTGAGTAATTATTTATAATATTTTATTGTAATTATTTTATTCTTTTAATTATTTTTTATGTAATTAAATAATATCCCACAACATAAGACGAGACAATTATTGCACATTTGAGTAATAGTGGACATATGTTATGAATATCTATTTAAAGACCATTATCCAAAAATTAGAAAACACATACATATTTTAGACTCCCGTTAATCCTCATTGACTTTAGGAAAATGTCAGCTGCCGCTACATTAATTCTTTATGAGGCTTTAATGGGAGCTTTGATAGATCATGACAGCGATAACCTAACCTGTTCGTGGAAATTATTAGCGTCTAGACTAGAGCCGGGATCTGATTGGCCGTTGTTCCTGGAGGCGCGGCTGGTACTTTAAATATCAACTCTTCATTGGCTCAGAAAGCTGTCAATCATTTGCCATTGAGCTTTTGCGTTTTAGGTAGTTTGAGTGGAGAAAGTATTGAAGATGGAAGGAGCCGATGTTGTTGAATTACTCAGAGGATCTATGGAGTAGCGACAGGAGAGACGTTTACTCGACACAATATCGAAAAAAAAACAACTTGTGAAAACCCAGATAGCATGCCAGTAAGTACATTCACTTTCTTGTTTTCTTGTCGCGCCTTCGCCGAGCTAGCTAACTAGCTAATCTGTGAGCAACCACAGTGACAGGTCGGAGTCAGCAGTCAGCCGAGTTAAGTGAAGACTCGCTTACCATATACCATTGAAACCAGTCAGTCATAATGATGGAAATATGGACTGGACAAACGGGTTTACATTTACCTACATGTGGTAGAGCAAGCGTTTTTACTAGTTGCTATGGTTGTGGCGAATTCGCTGGTTAGTAGTTCATTAGCTTATATGTTGAATTAACTAGCTTTACCTGAATGGTAACAGGCGCCCGGGAAGCACTTTTTTGCCCTGTAATGTTTTTTCCACATTAAACTTAAATACCAAATTACCTTTTTTGGGGTTATAAATGGGTCATAAAGGCTTGTAAATTATAGGTAGTACTAGTAGTAATAACTAGGCTTGAGATTGTGAATGTCGTGAGTGCCCCCAATATGACCCAAGAAGACTGATTGACAGTGTCATGTTATAACATTTACTAGGCTGTTTTTGATTGAACAAATGTATGAAGGATTTTCTATATCTGTCTCTTCTGCTATGTAAAATAGTGTTGATTTTTATATAACCGTCATGTGATGCAGGTTTTCCTCCATATCGGTCTGGCAGACTGAGGGATGTCCTCTAAGACAGGGCACAAACCCAAGGCACATTGAACAGTGTTTGCTCTCCAGCCCAAGAGCCCATGTCCTTCACAATGACTTTTAATAGTCAACAGTTATGTTTGAATTAGATACGAGTTGAAATGGATTTATAGTCGTTGATTCTTTAGATATGTTTGACTGCTATAAAAGCTCTTGTTCTTTACCAATGTTTGAGGTGAATAGTCTTTGTTCTATAGGAAAAGTCATGCCTGTTCTTGTAAATTTACACACTTACATGTACTTGTGTATATGTGCAGCATGCATGCCCGCGAGTGTCTCTGGTTTTGTTAATGCTTTCTGACAGAGAAGCCCAGCGGCTCATTAAGCAGGACAATCATGTGGCTTCTGCTGTCGCCTAGGATCAGACTGTCCCCTGTGCCTTGAAATAGTCCCGAATCTATTTCTGAATTATGTTTTTATTGCTAAATACAGACACATATTTTTTCAATGACATTAAATATGATGTTAAATATGATTCAGAAATGCTTTATGGACGCTACAGCACAAGTAATGTTGTTGTGGGGTCTTTTAGTTTTTAGGCTCACTTACTTGAAAGAAGACCGGTTATGGGAGGGATATGAGATGGGATGAAGATGCATGACTGGCTTAGAGGAAACAGAGAGTGCTCATAGGCTGCTATAAGAGGATTGGTCCCTGTCAGATCTCTCTCCCTCGGCAGCAAAAACCACACACACAAAGCCTGTGCTGTCAAGTGTAGTTTAGTGCATGCACTTTCTAATGACATATGATGATAATGATTTTAAAGCATACATTCAAAAGCATAGTGTTCCCACATTTTCTTTATTATGTTGCATACATGCAATGTGCTGCTTTAGAGAGCCTGAGGGGTGCCAGGTGGGAGTGGTGATGCAATAGGGTTAACAACAGGCCAAATAAAGAAGATGGAAGCAGACAGCCTGGAAAAAGGGCAGTATACAAACTGAACAGAGATGCCAAAACAGACGAGCGATGCCTGTGAATGTGAGGGTAGGTCAGGCCCTGAGCGCTGGCTGCTACTAAAGGACCTGTTAGAAGATCTGCTGCTGTTACATAAGACGACCTACACCTTTTTGGACACCCCACAGCATCTTAAAATAGTTTAGTGTCAATGTGTCCAATTTTTAAACAAGCTTATCATGTACAGTGCTAGGGCTGCACAACATTTCACAAATGTATAGCTCTTGCAATATCAGCAAATGCAATTTTCATAAAGAAAGAAACTAAATGTACTTCAAAGTTTATACAATTGTGTCCCAATAAGAATTAAAAAAAAAAAATAAGTAAAACTCTTAAGAAGAATTTACTTTTGAGCCCTAAGATTGATTTGATGATTGTTTAGTCCTGGTTTAGTCCTTGTTTAGCCTTGGTGTAGTCTTTGATTAACATCCATTTTTGGCTTGACTTTCTATTTCTGCTGCTTGATAAATTTAGTTGGTGTAATGTGAAAGCATCCTCAATATGATCTTTCGAGAGACTTGGTAAAGTTAAAAAAAAAATAAAAAAAATCAACCTTTTTAATTTGAAAATGTTCAGCCCTTAATTTGTTAAAAGCTTGTGAATATGGTTCCATTATCTGGTGTGTGGTTTTCAACCCTGCACCACAGGAAAAAGCAGCTGGGGAAGCTCTGCCTCTTTCAAAACCACCCACTTCATCTCTCACCTTCTTTCTTCTTCCCTTTTTTGAACGCTGCAGCATTCTTATTGGCCAACTCACTTCCTGAAAAAACAGGAGGTTCCACAATATGTGTAAATGAAGTAATCATTCCGAGTGGATGTTGTTTTGTCTCATATCTTTTTGCTGAAGTCACCTCAAGCTGGATTTGGCAGGTAGGACAACATTGTGGTTGCTTGTGTTGTAAGAGTGCAGGAGGCAGCTGTCAGGAAGGACTTGTCAGTACAGTTGCAACAAGAACTAGGAATGTAAACTGTTGCGTTGTTGTTGAGGAGTCAGAATAAGCTCATTTAGTACATGCCATTTCTTTTCTATGTGCAACAGTCAAGCAAACAAATGTGGGCGAGAGCTGTCAAGTTTTCTTGTTCACAGGAACAGGTTTTGAAAAATGAAATAAACACTGGAATTTGTGACAAAATTCCTCCACCCTCGTTGCCAAGCAGTGATTTTCCTCACTGCTTCTTTGTTTGCCGTGGCGAGCTCCAGCTAGGTCACTAAATGCTGTGGTTAATCACAAGTGTAGTCGCACAACAGCGGTGTGCGTTTCACCAGTATCTATCTCATGTTGTCAGATCCGTGGTGAGGGTTGCCGGGAGCAGCACATTTGGAAACCTAATAAACTCTTCCATTGACCCTGCTGTTTCACTTAGCCTGAGTTATCTGTCCCTCGGGTCGTGATAACTCTCCAGCCTCTATGCATACGTTTTACATCTGGCCTATTCATTTTCTCCATTGATCTGTTCCCTATTACTTTTTGAAGGCTTGTTAATGTTTGGGTCTGCAGCCCGTTGATCCTGCTCTGCCACTTATTCTCTGCATGTATGTTGCTTTAGTCATGTGTGTAATTGGGTTGGTCTGTGTGACTAGAAGGATCAGGTAGGACTGCAAAATATATCTCAATTATTGTCACATTTTTTCTGCAAATTTATTAGTGTCACAATAATGCCACGGACATACATTTACGCTGTTAAAAATCATATGTCCTATTAGAGCCTTGAATCCTGGTTTAGTTTTCACGTCCAGTTTTGATGAGTAAATTGTATTGTTCCTGTCAATGTCAAAAAAGAAATGCAGATATTGCATATATAGATAGATATTGATATCTTATCGTTATCCTAATATTTAACATTGTTATCGCATGATTCATGTTTTTCTCCTACTGTGTTGCAGCCATAGTCATAACACAATTTTATGAATGTGTATTGGCTCAGGAACAGGACAATAATGCTCCCAGTGGCATAATCCTAATTACAGTCTATAGGGAGTCTCCTTTGTCTGTTTCGTTGTTTGCACCTGTCTCTGTTTAATGTTGTAATTGTTTGTCTTAGATCTCTTGTGGTCTAATTACAATTGAGTCATTCATCAAGGGCAGTAAAATGAGTTGTACACGTAAATGCACAAGCTAATTGCAAGAAACAATACTGTGCTCAGCATTTATGGATAATGGGAAGGTACCAATTTTCTCAAATGAAAAACCAAGGCTCATTTTAAAAGTCTGAATGGACAATGTCATAGCAGCTAATGTTCTATCGCGTTATATTCTCTAACTGGCCACTCTGTTTATTAGATGGACTCTGTACCTAATAAAGTTCACGCATCTTTTGCTGCTGTTGTCCACCTGGTTAATGTTTTGTCATCTTTCCTGAAAATTTTCCCTGTTTCTCAAAGGATCCTTCAAAGCTGAACCACCACCTAGTGGCCCAGGTCATCAAAGCCGTGCTAAGTGCTGTTCCAATTTATTTAATTCCCTACGTCCTCTGGATCTGAAGTCCTTCATTTGGCTAATTCATGAAGGAGGCTGGTGTGGATCCTTCAGTCTTGCTCAGCCCAAATTACCCACAATGCAGTTAGCTTTCTTTTTTGCCGAGTTTATTGGCAGATGGTCACCTTAAGTACATTGCAGCCACCTGCTGGATTATTCTGAACTATATTTCCAATGTTTACCACAGTGCTCCACTTATTCCTCTATAAAGTCTCTAATTTAATATTCATGTTTTATTTAGTATTTTATTATATCGGCGAAACAGAGTTTGGAATCACATCTGTCTGCGTCCGTATCCACAGATCCTACGAATCAGATCCTGTAAACGCGATAACTCAAAACTAATTGCCCGATCACTTTAAAATTTTATACATAGTTACATATAATAAAGACACCGAACTGGATTGGTTTGGGTACTTTTATGATGAATTATTAAATAACAATTATCCTGATGAACATCATCAATAGCTCATGAATTTTGGTCAATGGTCCACAGACTTTCTACCCTGCCAGTCGGCTCTGACAGGTGCATTGTGGGATTGCGTGACATCATGTCCAGGAGCCTAATGGGGCTGTTTTGCCGATATACACCTTACTGTCTGGTACGACGACGTGGACCTAGTTTTATAATAAATTTGATAACAAACTGGTTTAGAAAGAAAGCTGTGTCAATCCTTAACATATAATGTGATGATTAAGATTAAGTTATATTATTTATTATTGATGTTTTGTGTATTGCTTTTTGGGAGAGAAATTCAGCAAACTGTTGTGAGCTGGATTTGAACTCACAACCCCTGAGATAAGCTGTATATGTGCTGCTACTGGGCTGTTTCGAGTTTGCTTTTGGTAACATGGCTCGGTTGGAGCTAAAGCCTGGTCCATCCGGCAGTTTCTTCTTGACACTCCTCAGCCTCTGTCTATCTCTGTCAGAGGTATGTTTCCTTTCTCACTCCCTTTGAGTGACAGGCTTTAGGACAGTAGTTCTGCTCATTTCTGATTGGATGCTTCACTTTTTTAGTCCCGCCTCTCACTACTTGACTGGATGCGTATGGGGAAAAACAATGTTTGTATGTGTATAATGCAAAAATAATGCATCGTACCAGGCGTTGGACACAAACATTAGTAATATATGACTCCTGATTCTCTGCTGCCTGGATTAGACCAAATCTAAACAGGATTTAGAGCCAATAACAGCCCAAAGTAAGTCTGTTTGTTTTTATAGTATAGTGATACAAATACTAGAATGCATCTCATGAGGGGAACATGTGGATAATGCCATGAACAGTACAACAGTAGGTAGGCTGGTTCTCAAACTGTGGTACTTTTGTAGTCTTTTGTCAAATTCTGATTTAGTTTAATGTCTGTTCCTGTTTTAATCCTGCTCTGTTTGGGAGTTTGTATTTGATATGTGTGCAGCTTAGTCCTCCTGGTAAAGTGACACTTTAGATCTGGTTTAGTCTGTTTAACTCCTGGCTTAAACTTGGTTATCTGTTTTTCTCTCAAGACTAATCAAATTAAATCTGCACTTACATTTTAAAGACTATACTAAACACAATCTAGGCTATATAAAGATGCATACAGGGGATGTTTGTAGAGGGCTGATTGAGGTAACACATATCAATGGCGTGTATTTCATGTGAGTGTATTTCATCACTGCAAACCTACCTGTTTTTACCATATGTTGTTTTACCTTGTTTTCAGTTAATTTGTTTGTGGTGAACGTAATACTGTTTGCTAGAGTATAACTCGGGTAGGCGGCCGCACGGCGGGAGGCAGGCAGATGCCAGGAGAGTTCAAGATGCTGTTGGTGGATGTAGTGCATTCGGATGGTGTGCCCCAGACAGCAGAAGAGTAGAGTTTATATTGGCTACTTGAAAAGCTCCATGTAGGAGGAGAGCCCTGTCTGTTCGCACACTGACTCATCCACTCTGTAATCACAGTCTTTATTATGTTAGTCAGCAAGCATGTCTGCCATTAAAACGGACACGCCGAGCTTTTGATCCCGCCTTCCTTGCAGCCCATGCCAGCTCCGAAGAACAGCACAACGGGCAGTTACAAAAGACTAATTTCTCTAAATGGAGCTTATTCTGCTTTATAATCCTTTTCTAATGTCATGACTCACTGCCTTCCCCTCCCCCCATGCCATTTCTGACATTGGTACAGTCCATAAATAGGCACCTGGCTGCTATGAAGGTTGCTGTGCACTTAAATTATACAGAAATATAAAAACACAAAAAGCTTTCAGGTTTTATGACAACATTGGGAGACCAGAAACCAAAAATCAACAACTAGAGTTTTACTTTTTATTGTCTTAAGTTTAGATTTGAAGTTTTTTTTTGAACTAGTAAATCCAGGAACTATTTCTGCTTAATTGAATTTGCATCAAAATATTGCAATGATTAATTAGTAATCGAAAAAATCTAATGTTTTCACATATGGTGCAGCCCTAATAGAACAGCTTCAGTAACTCGGATAACCCTTGTTATAATGAGGTCTGCAGACAGTCATCTCTGATTGCACAAGTGCCACTTTAGTATTAGTTACATGATCTACCCAATAAAGTGGGCAGAGAGGGAGAGAGGGGGGTGTAAGAATATTATCCACAAGACGCCATGCCTCCATTCTTCATTTGTAATCATTGGTGACTAAACCTTGTAAATATGTTGTGTCAACATCCCAATATGAGAGAGTAGTTTTATTTGGAGATTATGATGTGTTTTTCAGTCTCACCGTGAACAAAGAAGGGCTTATCCAACCCCCTTTTCTCTTTTTGCATCCTGACTGACCAGACATACCAAACAAGGACTGGATTTTACAGTCAATTTGACCTTGTGTGTAGACACGACAAAGAGCAGAGACACAGCGAACACAGAGAAGGCATACTTCTGTTTGAAAACATATGACCACTCTCTGCTCAGTACAATGATGACTCTTAGGAGAACATTAGGGCAGTCTAATTTACAGTGAGCCACCAGTGAGTGTTTTTGTGCGTGCTGCTTCTTCTGTTTTAAAATGAGTAAAATCTTTGGTCAGTCACAAGATCTACTAATTGTAGTTGGTATATTTCCTACATTGACCTTGTAACATGTAGTATGAATACACTCTCTGGCCAGTTTATTGGGTAGACCGTGATTCGCTATGGCCCCCTGCTGCTGGAGCCCATTTGCTTCAAGTTTTGTTGTGTATCCTCCTTTACAGATAGTTGATAGCTTTTCAATCAACTGAACTGGAATTCAGTGGAAATTTTCACATTTTCCAAATTATTATTAGTCATTTCAAAAATCCCAGTAGATGAGCATTTTCTAAGACCACAGAATCCTCAAGGTCACGTTCTTTTAAAGCTTAGTGCGTTATGTCTTGTGACTTGTATTAAGTTGCTGTCATATGATTTGTTGATTAGTTATTCATAAGCAAGCAACTAAACAAGTGTGTTTTAATTAATCAGTGTACTAGATTTAAACTAGGCCTGTGCTGTCGTCCCCGACAGCAAAGTGTATATCGGCGAAAACGACCCCATACGTCTGCCCCGTACGTCTGCCCCGTACGTCTGCCCCGTACGTCTGCTACAACTGTTA
>JAVQKC010075146.1:0-11218 GCA_036025475.1 Philypnodon macrostomus | reverse complement strand
ATTCTCTTGATGAGCTTCAAGAGGTAGTCACCTGAAATGGTCTTCACTTCACAGGTGTGCCCTGTCAGGGTTAATAAGTGGGATTTCTGGCCTTTTCATGAAAATAAAGAAAACTCATTGAATGAATGAGGTGTGTCAAAAATGTTGGTCTGTACTGTATGTAACAATTAAACTTCCAGCTAAAATGTAAGATGAAGTTTTACCTGTGGTCAAATACTGCTTCCTGCTGCCCCACTTGACATCAGGGTGGACAATGAAGATCTTGTGGCGTCCCTCTCCGATACCTTGAAGAGCTTGTTGTTGGAACAGTTCCTCCACCTCACTGTCCTCTATGAAGTCTTCACCCTCCTCATCCTCCGCTGAGTGGCGGCCCCGGCTAAAGTCATCAGAGTTCTTCAGAACGGGCACAGATGTGACAAGGGGCCTGGCCTGCACAGACTTGGGACCTCTCAGCAGTTTAGGAGGGAGGACTCTTGCAAGAAGAGGAACGAAGTGAAGGCTGCACCAGGTCTGTCTCTGCAGGATATGAGAGTACATCCTCGTTAAAGCTGCCATTTTTGATACAGCTCTGTCCTCTTAGCGACATTAGGGGCCTAGTTGTAATATCTATTCATGCGTGCATTCATAATCCTCGGGAGTTTTCTAAAGTGACAGCAGCTCGGCCAGCACCAGACCAGGACACCTCCACTGTTTACTTTTTTACTTACTTCTTCGATGAAACACGATAAAGCACTGCCAATACTGTCACCTAGTGTAAGGTCGAAGAAGGCGCACCTACTGAATTGAAAAGTATGTATTTATTTTAATTTACGTTATCATATTGACTCCCGCTAAACTCAATATAGGTCATCAGCTGTAGGCTATACAAAATATTTGACATTTATTTATTTAATCACCTGGGATTGAAAAACATCAGAACTGTGCATTGTTTACGACTTTAATCTCGATATAATACGACTTTATTCTCGATATAATACGATTTTAATCTCTATATAATACAACTTTAT
This sequence comes from Philypnodon macrostomus, assembly GCA_036025475.1. Lineage (NCBI taxonomy): Eukaryota > Metazoa > Chordata > Actinopteri > Gobiiformes > Eleotridae > Philypnodon > Philypnodon macrostomus. Next base: position 10,211 of record JAVQKC010075146.1, on the reverse strand, counting down.
TCTCGATATAATACGACTTTAATCTCGATATAATACGACTTTAATCTCGATATAATACGACTTTAATCTCTATATAATACAACTTTATTCTCGATATAATACGACTTTATTCTCGATATAATACGACTTTAATCTCGATATAATGCGACTTTAATCTCAATATAATTCGACTTTAATCTCGATATAATACGACTTTAATCTCGATATAATACGACTTTATTCTTGATATAATACGACTTTAATCTCGATATAATACGACTTTATTCTCGATATAATACGACTTTAATCTCGATATAATGCGACTTTATTCTTGATATAATACGACTTTAATCTCGATATAATACGACTTTATTCTCGATATAATATGACTTTAATCTCGATATAATGCGACTTTAATCTCGATATAATGCGACTTTAATCTCGATATAATACGACTTCAATCTCGATATAATACGACTTTAATCTCGTAGTTCCCAGATTTGTTTTATTTTAATGTGAGCCTGAAACTGAAAGCTGTGTATTTTAAGAGCAGTATGTGTGTGTGACCCTGTGATATACAGTAATTGGACTAGAGGGGCTGTGTGTTGAATTGTGTGTCATAAATGTTTGTAGGTGTGGATTCATGTTGTGTGAGGAAAAAGAAGTCAAACTGGTCGGTCATGTGTGTACACATGAGCTTCCCGCTGGATCTGACTGGGTGGCAACAGGCTGTTTACAAGTATATTCTTCAGACATATGATTTAATACCGGGAGAACCTGCCACGGGTACCACATAGGACGCGGAGAGACCGGGTAAGGCACGACATGCTGCGACATGACTGACCGTGAATTCTTTACATGTCAGTATGAGAGGCGCAGCAAAGAGGAAGTGAAGTGTGTAATGTTGTTATAGCTTAGTTTAAGTGACTTTAATGTAATGATGGCGCACCTGTTGTATTCGCTGTTAATTAATAAGATTGTTTTGCATTGTTTTGACGCACAAACTTAGTGGGTCATGCTGGTAGCACTGTGGACCACTGGGCTGCTGCTTAGCTTCACGTTCTGCACGTCACTAGGTGAGTCTTCCTCTACCTTCTCATGACTGTTACGTTGAAGTCCAGGGCTTGCCATTTACTTTTTTGCCCCTTGGCCACTCAGGATATAGTGTTTTGAAAGTTATTAGCAATTTAGGAGTTTTGCTAGCCACAATTTAAATGTTGAAACGCTTATGTTACACTTCACTGAAAATGTAGCCTAGTGTAACTTATCATGACCCAAAAATATATATTTATCTCATGCTTTTGATACCGTATGTTTTTCTTTTAAATAAAGCTTAATTATTTATTTTCATCCACTAATTATTTACTGTAGACTTTAAATTACATGGACATTTATAGGCATAGCAGAAGACCTTAAGTTGTTACATTAAAACATGTGAACAATAGGACCAGACATTATTGTTAATGTGAAGCCCTGATGAAGTCCCTTTGGTGATTTATCACGTTCTGTTGCCTGATTCTTTCAGATGACGAATGTGTCCTTGGCATCGTGGGAGGTTCAGTGTTGCTTCCCTGCTATTACAATGAACCATTAAGCGTTTATAACTTATCAGTTGAGTGGAGGAGAGGCAGTGAACTGGTGCTCAAAGCAGAGTGGGAAGATGATGGAGACGTGGTCATATGGAGTCTCAACAGTGCAACAATCGCGGCCAACGCCCCCATGACGGGAAACTTCTCCCTGGAGCTGCCTAAAGTCAGTCCCAAAGACGACACAATGTTTTTTAGTTTATTTTTTACTTCGGCTGACAATGAGAGCGCTCCACTCTGCTCCACATGTCTCAGCACAGCAGGTCAGTTTCACAAGCTTTGCTGTTTATTGTGCACAATTCTCACATTTTGTCTAAAAAACATATTTTTTGATTATTAAATGATAATAGGCATTAAAAAGTAACTATATTGTGATACAAAATGGACTGCTTAAAGGTTAAATGAAGAAAACAATGATATTTCTACTCTGTTACTACTACTACTACTACTACTACTACTACTACTACTACTACTACTACTACTACTACTACTACTACTACTACTACTACTACTAGTTCTGCTGCAGTTAATGAGAGGGTTTACCGCCATAGTCTTTGGGAAACACTACCACGTGCCTATTGCACCATTTGTTACCAAATAGTATTTTGATAAAACAAAAAACCTTGCACAATTCACCTTTACATAGTTCGGAAGTATAGTAATTGTAGATACATAGTTTGTATGGTAAAGAATAGCATAAAACTCACTAGTATGCTTGTAAATAGGGCTAGCAATAATAGATACCTAAAATTTGGCCAAATCATGGAGCAGAGGGCCAAATAAACAGGCTTGTACTTGAACTGTAAGTACTGCACACACAATACACTTAACTTCCTACTTATCTTACGTTAACAACAGATTTTAAGGCAGTCTCACGGTTTCATTGTTGTATATTTCCACTGGTCTTGTTGAAAGCTAAGACACCTTTCAGTTTTTTTGTATATTTGGTACTATTGGCTCTATGGTCCGTGGGCTCTTTCTAGTGGTGATCAAGAGTCTTGACTTGACTATTATTTGACTTATTAATTAATTAATTCATATATTGAGTGACAAAAGTAGGAGATTTCAAATTGGCTTTTCATTCTCTGGCTGTTTCTAAATGTAAATATCAGAAGTGACCCAACATGATCCAACATCGGCCACTTAAATAACGGCCAGTACCAGTGTGCATCTAACAGCCGGCTGGTTTGTATTTCTAGCCCGTTTCAGTTACCCACTTCTTCAAAGGGAGGAAACTACTACTGGCAACCATACCACCTTCACGTGCCACTCCACCGGTGGTTTCCCCAAGCCCATAGTATACTGGATCATCAACGACACCGAGCAGCCACCAGAGGACGCTGTAAGGACTGAGACCACAGCACTCCCTGACTCCAGCCTGTACATCACCAGCTTTCTGACCATCAACATCTCCAAAGAAGACAGCGTGTCCTGCTTCATAGAGAACGAGCGCATGAACGAGACCTTGACGTCAAAAAGTAGTGAGTTATTGGGTTATTTGGAGCACTGTTATGCTAACACAACTTTTCTGAGATTTCTACCAATGCTGTTTCCTTGTAAAATATATATGGGCCTACCTGTTGTTACAAAACAGGTAGGCCTGAAAGCTATCCCTTCCTTTGTAGATACAAGGTCAAGAACCCGACTTTGCTTCTACTTTCCATTGTTGGCACTGGTTGTATTAGAGACGTGTGTGTGGCCAGCAGGAGGAAAGGGGGCCCTAAATGAACATCAGCAGTTTTGTGTTTTGTTCAAATGTATACAAATCCATTAGGCTAGAGTGATCAAAAAATTCAATTTGATCCATGCTGTATCTCCTACAATGTTGTGCTAATTATTACCTCCGCCAAGGTTTTCGGTAGCGTCTGTCCATCTGTCCGTACGTCTGTAAGCGACTTTACTCAAAAACTACTGAATAGATTTGGATGAAATTAATTAAGAATGGCACAAGAAACAATTGATAAAATGTTTGATACATGGTCTGGAGCCAGGATTTTTTCAAAACGGCAGCCTTGGCGGAGGTATGGGCTAGCCGAGTGCTTTCTAGTAAATGCTTGCAGCTAATTAGTTTGGTTATGTTTGATCTAATTTCATTAATGTTTGAGTTGTTTGTTTACTTGATTGCCTTTCAGTGTTGCAATGTCTATTGTTGATACATAGATCGAGCTAAGGATAACACATTTCGTGTGCGAGCATCTGAAGGCATGTGGATATTCAGCACTGGTCTGTGTGTAGCTGTGGGGATCATGGTGGGAGCCGGACTGGCCTATCAGGTCCACTTAGACAGAATCAGTAAGAAGAGGAAGGTCCTGTATGAATCCACACAAAGAGGTACGCATATGCACAATATTCAACAATGTATATATCATATCAATTATTAGGTTTTTTCCAATTGATTATGAAGTTTATAGTTCACTATATGGTTGTACAGTCTTGTGGCAGTCAGGGAGAAGTAATGCTTGGTCCCAAAGCATTTACATAGTTGTCCACTGGCTGTCCTGTGCGGCAGGTAGTCCAAGCTGCTCAGTATAGCATCTGTTTTGTTGAGTGTCTTTAAACTAAATCAAGTTCAATTAATCTTAATGGTCTTTTGATTTGAGTGTGAAAATGTTTGTCTTTGTCAGGATACAAAAGAAGATATCAATTCATGGAGAGAGAGGACACAGAACTATCCAAGGAGACCTGTGTGTAACAAATTGGACTTAACTAAGCTGCATTTATGATTCATATTCGTTAACACACTTTAGAAAAATCTGATTTCTGTCAAAAGGGGCATAGTTGTGTTTTCAATTTTTTTAAATAAAGAAAAACAAATCCATCTTGTAGTTAATCATTTTATTCAGCAGTGTGAATCGGTTTTTGAGAGTTTTTGCATATTTTGGTCTATTCAGTTGCAGTATTAAGTCCACTAGTCCATCTTTTCAGGCTCCTGTATCTGTTTTCTGAGCGAGTGCTGTCTTTATTTACTGTACAAATGATCACACTATACAGTAGCAACACAGCCTATTTAATGGAAATAATTTGAATGAAAATTGATCACTTTAACAGTTAATCAGCTCAGCATTTACTGTATATCAAAAATGACAAAGATTCTTGTGCTCATTGTTGAGGTCAGAGTTCAAACCTGGCCAGTACCACATTGAGACATACTGTTCTTGTAGCTGTGCCTCCAGCCTGCTCTGTTCACTCTCTCTTGATCAGCCCGATGTGTCTGGGACAGTTGTGACTGTGTATAGGTCATTACGGCGCTGTGATGTGACTGGAATCTGCTGCCTAATGTCACATAGATACTGCAGATCTACAAGGAAGAGGGGTAAACAGAGAATTACATGTCACGTATGATGTCTTAATATTTTTAACCAAATATTCAATAAGCGTAAGCCAAAGAAAAAAATCATGCATTTAATTTATTACCCACAAACCCAATTTCTGATGTTTTTATAATGCAATGTTTTTGTTAAATGATCTTTTTTTGGAATGTAGGAGCTGCAAATGTGTATAAATAGGATTAATATGTAAATTCACAGTATAAAAGAACCTTGCTACCACCTTAATTGACAAAATGTCTGCAGAACATTTAAGTTATTTTCATCTTTTAGGTCATTTAGACTGTATAGATCAGTAGGTCAGTATAGACTGTATAGATCAGTAGGTCAGTATAGAGTTGTTGGAGGTCAATGTTTATCTTACCAATATCTGCATAAATAATGGACTCCTCTGGTCCGGCTTTTGAGATCACCTCTCCCCTGTAATGACAGAAGATAGAAGAATATTGAAATGTAACAAAGCTTAATTTATCATTCTTCGGAGTTAACAGACAATGCTATGACTGTATTGCAGAGACATTGTTTATTAATTATTGACCCCATCAACATTTAACAGCCAGAGGATGACACATGTTTTATTCATACCATGGGTTTACGACTGTGCTGTGACCCCAGGCGACATAAGATGAAGTTTCATCCCGGGCAGGTGACGCTGTTGCCACATACACTTGATTATCTAGTGCCCTGTTTGACCACATTGAAATTACATATACATTTCAGATTTAATGGGAGATTTAATGTATATATGGAGTCTGACCTGGCCCTCTGTAGAAGCTCCCAGTGTGCTGGACCAGTTGTCATGTTAAATGCCCCGGGATACACCAGAAGCTGACAGCCTAAAGGCACCAAAAACATTCAGTTCTTAAACCAAATGTAAATATAGCATTATTGTGCAATGACACGTACCTTTCCTACTATAAAGCTGTGCAAGCTCTGCAAATCTTATATCGTAACAAATGCCAACACCAACTTTGCAAAATGCTGCAGAGAGATAAAGAATAATGTGCTCAATATGAACAGATGGGGCCATCAGAAGATGTGGCAGGTCACTCACGTGTCTCAAACATGGACAAAGTGTTTCCTGGACTGAGTGTCTCTGACTCCTGGAAGTGGATTTTCCCCGGGACACTGATGTCAAAGAGGTGGATCTTAAAGGAATAAACATCACAGTGTTAAAAATATGAAACTGAAGATGTGGTGATCGAGCTGATGGTGCAGACGTACCTTCCTGTGTTTAAGAATCATCTGACCCTCTGGGTCAAACACTGCACAACTGTTGTACAACTTCCCACTGTCCTCTTCAGGAATAGAACCTGACAAACAATTAATTATATTGAAGATTTCTGACATCTGGAGGTTTGAAAGTTATTCCTAAATATATCATCTACTGAAATACTAAGCATTTGTCTAAAGTACAAAGTGCAATCCATATTTCATATTTAAAGTTGAAATTGATCATTAATTTAGTCATGAATGCTTACCGCCCACTAAATAGACTTTGTTCTCTTTTGCGATCTCTGAAAGCACCTGTGTGGACTCCCCTGGGATCCTCTCAGAATATGCAGAGAAGAAATTGGTTCCATATGGAGAGTTGAAGCACTCCTGTATTTACAACAGGCCAGATACTGATGGGATGGCTTGATAAAGTGAGATATAATCAAGAAGCTTCTAGTTTATCTTAACACAAGTCCTATCTCCATTTCAAAATAAAAGGTAATCTATTCTACAAATGTGGATTAATGGTTAGCCGACATTACTGATGAAACATTGCTCCATTCCCAAGTTTTAGAGACGCACTGATCATATTCAAAGCGAAACACAATATGACAATAATATACAACACAGAACTGTTATTACTATTATCTATTTGCTTCTTAAGAGACACAAGACCCCAGTGCAGTCTGCTCACCGGCAGCAGCACCACTTTGCCCCCCTGTCCCGCCGCTTCCTTCACCAATCTCCGGGCTCTACTGAGGTTGTCCGCCTTCGCACTGGTTACCTGCAGCTGCACCACGGCCAAACGGAACTCTGCGGACATAATGACACTCTCATGGACTGTCTGCACTACAACCACACTGAAGTGATGTATAGCCAAATGTAAACAAAGCGGACTGTGGTAGCAGCAGTTTACATTGGGATTTTGAATATGCAAATGTAATATTCAAAAATAAGACTAAAAATAAGAACACAACGTAGGCTTGATACTTACTGGTCATTGCTTTAGTTAACGCGGACATGTCATTTAACTTGTGGTACGGCTTGGGTTCACTTGTGCACAGTTCAGAAGGAAGTGTTTTCAAGTTAAAAGCCAAGAGTAAACTATCAAACAGCAGTTATGCGGTTAGACAATCTTTCAGTAATATTTGATAGTTTTCCTCTATTAAAATATGCATTCAAGTATTTGTACGTATATCCTCAAATCATTTCGACAATGCGTAGTTCCTAACTGTAAAAGAATATGCTATTATTGTGAAAGCGGAAGTGAATAAGCGTCAGAGAGGGGCGGCTTTTCGACTACCAATGGGATCACTCGTTAGGCTAAATGCTAATGCTAATGTAAACAAACCTTTTTTGTATTATCAAGACATAATTGGTTTGTTTCAGTAAAGATATTCCTAAAAGATTGAACTATTTAACGTGAGGCCACAAGAGAGTTAAATAGATAATAAATAGCCTATACATTTCTATAAATAATGGGTCCAGTCAGTAGGTTCCATTTATTAAAAACAGAAATGCTTAGAAAATAATAGCAGTACATTAAGGTGCAAAGTACACTTTTTAGACAAGTAGCTTTGTGAGTAGTGGTGACATCCTTTGCCAGTGATGACACAAAGTAATGTAATGATTTCCAAATGAGATTTTCCAGTTTTTTGGAATACTAAGGATCACAACAAATGAACACCACAAATGCATGGGTTACATAGGAATGATATAAAGACTGGAGTGAAACAAGACCCATACATTGTGCTGCCCACACTACAAATGTGCCATAGTCTGGATAAGTATTTTCTTTCCATTCATCCTTAGAACCCAGGGACTACACTAAGAGCTTTTGCCAGTCCCTAATCAATATTTTAGGGATGCACATGTCGGCTCAGCAGTTCACAATTTTGACAGATTTCGGTATCGGCAAATACAGATGACCAATGTTAACCCAATATTAGGTTTAGAAGAGAGAGACAAAGAAAATCCATTAACATGTCTCCCTTTAGGATAACAGAATGTAGTAAAAATATGCATAAATTAATGAATACATTGTAAAGCAGTTGTTTCTATGCTGTTTCCGTTCCTTTTTTATAAACACACAGGAAACATAGCCCACCAAAACATGTTAAAATAAATAAAATATTGGTATCAGACTTGGCCAAATTGGTAAATATCAATATTTCAATTGGTGCATTCCTACAATATTTCCAAGATAGTTGTCTCCAATGACTTAGGAAACAGTAACAAAACAAAAGAGAAGCAAAGAAGAGATTACAGTTTAAGATCAGAGGGAAGCAGCAATATACTGTGAGAATATGTTGCCACCTGGTTATGAGGATAATACATGTCACAGGCATGAGGCCAAAGGCAACAGTGGCAAGCTAACTAAAAATGTATCAACACTGCTTCATATTAAATACAATGGACAAGACAGACTTATTTGAAAACAGACATCATTTCTTTCATAGCACATACTGTATGTTGTTAGACCAATCACTTAAAAGTCAGACGCTAAACATAATACCTGGACTTGACACCTGGGGAACATAATCATATTTATTTCAAAGGAATGAATTAGGTGCTCAAGATGTATCTATAATCCCCTGGAACCTCCATTTTGTAAAAGGATGTTGCTTTTTCCGAGCTACATCAGACTGCTGCGAGATATATTTTACACTGAAAAGCTGAGAATAAATTACTTCCCAGAGCTCTGCACATGTCTGTGCTAGTATAGACTGGTTTACAGTACATTATATACATATCACATATTCATAAACATTTCAGGTCATTGCTGTTTAAGGCTGCTTTTTTGGATTACAGTAAAAAGTGTGACGTTGTGAGAGACTAGTGTTAAAACATAAGACTGAACTGCAATACTGTTCTTCAAAAACCAAAGATGTTGAAGTCAATGTGTCATGAATTTAAAATGCTTGCCACCGGTGGTCAATGCGCTACCTTAAGGCCAGAGGAAAATGTGACTGCCACTGACTTCCGGAAACATTACAAAGAAGAGTATTTTTGGATGACAGCGGAGCACCTAAAACACACAAGAGCTTTTCCTACAGGTTTTTGATATGCCCAGCCCAAGTCCCCAATATATAGACACACAGGGCTTTACAGTCAGCACTGCACTGAGTCTGTCCGGAAGGTCGACAGTTGATGATAAATGGGACGAGGTTTAAGCTCCCAGACACAAAAACTCTTCACACAGTTTGTTTGAAAGCTTTCCTTCATTTCATTTACTACTATTTAGGAGCTCTCCAAAGCATCCAAGACTTTCATGATCTGCTGCTTGATAACCTTTGTGGCATCTCCGGCATTAGGTATTAAGTATCTAGGATGAAAAAATAAATAAGACTTAATAATCTAATAAAACATTTAAGGGTGGTATGTGAAGACAGGCACCTCTCAACAGCTGAGATCTCGACTCCCTCCGCGTTGTTGGTGCCAAACTTGAAAGTGATTAGTTCGGGGTGCTTCTTCTTGGATGTTATCTTCACTACAGAGTTAAGTGCTTGTCTGGACTGGATGTAGGCGAACCCTTTCCGTGAGGCAATTTCTCTGAGGCAGTACATGTGAGTGGCTGTGATCAACAAGTGGCTGAAAGAAGAAGAACAACATAATATAGTTAGACTGGACAAGCTAAACAAGAAAAATATTGCACATTGGTCTGTAATATGGTTTGAAGTGGTGTGGTACAGGATGGAATAGTGTAATAGAGTAAAAATAAAAATAAATAAAAAGCATTGTGTAACTTCCGTTGGTCCCTGCTGTGGGCTGACTGAACAAAAGACAATTCTTACAAAATGAGAAGTGAAATAGACAAAAGGAAACCAAAAATGTTTTACAGAATCAAGCAATTTTGTCTAGATTTTAAGTTATGTCCCATCTTTCTGAATTACCTGAAACGAAATTCATCTGTACAAGTATTTTACCACCTCTGAAATACTCTATTTACACCTAATTTAAATCCAACTGCACCTTTGTATTTTCTCTTTTTTATTATTGTACTTTTTTATTATATGTTTATTATATTGTTACTTATCTCTTTTTGCACACTTTTTTACCATGTACTATTATTGCATGTTATTAGTACTTCATGAGTATCTTAGCG